>JAOTQG010185160.1:0-16767 GCA_025631175.1 Iris virginica | reverse complement strand
TCACGCCGGAGCGTACGAGCGAGGCCACGCCTTGCTCATCACTTTAGGTGTTTCTTTGCACACAGGTAATCGCAGCAGATATTACTCGGAGCCATTATCCTGCCTACACGTGGATCGAACATATCCAGGCTCGATCAGGTATATATAAATATATAGAAATATGAGGCGTTTATATGAAAATATACATATACATTAGATATCGATTCGATTTGGTTTGGTTTGAGGTGTTGAAATCGCAAATCGAACCAAACTGCACAATTTGAAATTTTTTCAAACCGTAACCGAACCGTCGTCGTCCAAAACCAAACCAAATTCATCGATTTATTTTGATTCGGACTTACACCCTACTAATGCTAATGTGGAGTTTTTCCAACTAGGGAGGGGGCCGAATCAGGTGAGCCTACTCTCTAGTCAGTCCCTCAAGACCAAGAGAGGTTCGAAACTCCCAAAGGGCGGACTACCCACCCAGTGATACATACAGTACAGCCGTACTTACTCCGCTCTGATCAAAATTCTCCCTTTCTAACAATGGCAAGAACCAAATCCTGCTGTCTCTGCTTCTTCCTCTGCTTCTCTTTGCTATTCACTTCCTCCTCATTAGCTTTCGAATCCGACGAGCTTCTCCTCGACGACGAAGATTTCGGCTTGGAAGGCGGCATCCGATCTCCTTCTCCTCCGACTCCCATTCCCACTCCCACCCCACCACAAACCGCCTCTTTCCGGAGAAAGTCGTCCGATTCAGATTCCGACTCCAAAATCGGATTCCTGCTTGAACACGCCTTCGGAGACTCCGATTTTTCACATGCCGGCAACTTCTCCGCTCGACTCAAGACCTGGTCTCACGGCGGCCAGGCATTCTCTACCTCCACCCTTATCTCTCTCTGATTTTGATTTTGATCTTATTTGCATACAGCTCTGTTGATTAGCGAGTTCTTGAATTGAATTTCGTGTGTTTAGAATTTGGGAAAAAAATGGGTATCAAAAAAGTCTGGATAGTCTCCTTTTGGAATTTGGAACAATACTAGCAATTATGATTTATTATTGTGTTTGACTAACATGTTTTTGAATGGGGAAACTTTTAAGTAAGCTTTGCTACTATAATTGTCGATTTTCACTAGTTTCTATGTCACTATGTACTTCCCTCTGCCCAGAATGAGTATGGTGATTTGACTATTCTGGTCAACTTGATTAAATTTTGATCAATATGAGAATTGATTTGTTTTGCAAGTTTATTTAAGTTACTTTCAATAGGTTACTTAATATTCTTACAAAGATTGATATTTTAGAATCTAAAACATAATCAATAGATATTAAATTGTAGTTTTATGATGTCTTAGGCTGACTTTTCAAAAACTGAAGGTGGACACTCATTTTGTGACCGAGGGATTTTTTCCTTCTTATCTCCTGGCTTTTTCGTAAATGAGAATGTTTACAAGATGTTATTCTTATTGCTCATTCGACTTGTATTATTTGTTACAGACTCTCACGAAGCTTCGATTCACAAGAGAGGATTTTACTGTAATAGACAAGGAACATTTTAAAGTAATACTTTTTCCCCGTTCTGTTTCCAATAACACTATTCCCATGGCTATTCGGAAATTTTTCTTACCTGCTTTTGTGACTAAATATGTTGTTTGTTGATGATCATGTTTCAGGCACTACTGCTAGCTGATGACTTCTATAGAATAAGATTACCATCAAATGTGATTAGCCCACCAGGGAAGGACTACATTATCTCCTCGGTGAAAGCTGTAAGTGTTTAGTCAACATGTCCGCATGCTCAACATTATTCTATTATTTACGAGAAAAAAATGCTTTTAAACACATACAACAGTATGCCTGCCATGCGACCTTTGTATATCGATGGTTAAATGTATTAATGAATTTTGACTACTATATCATTGGGTTCTAATAAGAAGTGAATTACTCGGTAATTGTTGAAAGCTGCGTTAGACTACAATACTGTTAGTTATGGACCATTTGGTAGCCATTTTGATAAGTGTCTCTTCACTTCTTTCTTTCTAGCCTTTTCATTGGACAATTCCACTTTCTCTACCTGTCAAGGCCTGAATAAAAGAGTTACCTTGCGCTAGGTAGCATCAAAGCCAACGTAACACTCTCTTTATGAGATTCTTTGAGCATAAAAAGATGCCATTTCTATGTGATTGGTTGCACTTGCCTCAAGGTGCTATGGACGAGCTCGGGCATCACACTCGTTATACTTGACTTGGGTTAAACAACATATGGTAGAGGACGACGGCATCGTCCTATTGTGAAAAATGAGCAAGGGCGGTGCAAGAAGGAATTTGGTACTAGGCCTAGATTTATTTATTTATTTATTTGTGATAAAAGAAGATATTATTGATAAAGAAAGAGGTTACAAAGAAGGCGGACAAGAAGTCCACCAAAAGCAAAAAAATCAAAAACAACAAAATCACACAAATTACGGGATTGCAGCTCTCCAATCCCTAGACAAATCCCACAAAGACAAACCTGAAAAGCTCTAAAACTCTAGCTCAAAGAGAAGACTGCATGGTGCTTTTCTCCCACTAAAGCAAAAGCAATAATATTCGAGAATTCCTCTTAATCTAAACATTCCACAAGAGGCTAAACACGGCACAACCCCGCAGCAAAAAACCATTCATCGGTCGACCAAAACCCAAATGACTAGTCATACAAATCATGCAGAAGTCACCAGCGCCCCATTCAACGTGCACCAAAGACTTGAAGCCACAAGACAATGCATGAACAAATGCTCGTGAGACTCGCTAGCTCCCATGCATATAACACACGTTTGGAGTGATATGTCTTTGGATGTCTCCTTTGCCGTCAATCATTAGAATCGACCAAGGACCATTGACCAAGCAAAGATTTTATATTTAAACGGAACCTTAAACTTCCAAATGAAATTATAAAGAAGAGAGTCAAGGTGTGTACGTGGGACATGAATTTTGGTGAAAGACTTAATAGAAAATATCTAGACTGCTCAGGAACCCAAATTCGACGATCAAATTGAAGATCCGAAGGACAAAAAGAAGAAAACTGAAGTAATAATTCTGCAACCGACATGGAATCACTATCATTAAGATTCCTCGCGAAGTAAAAATCCCAATTACTTGACCCCACTCCCTAACCAGAAAAGCCAAGCAAAAATCTGAGCCTTATGAAAACTAGAAAGCTCAAACAAACGAGTAAAAGAGAACTGAAGAGGAAAATTCCCTATCCAATGATCCTTCCAAAATCAAAACTCGATTCCCAAGCTCGACCTCATAGCGAACACGAGGATAAATGAGGTGAACAACTAGAACGAACTTCTAGGGACTAAGCGTACGTGATAGAAACACTAATAGATGCATTCCACCCATTATGGATAACACCAAACTTGCTCCGACTAATTCTAGGCCAAAGAGAGTAGGTTCAAGCGGAAAATACAATAACCACTTTAGGCCAACTCACCATCTTCCAAGCCACCAAAAGATCATTACTTCCCTCTCTGGTCCCACATTATAAGAATCGGTGTCTCCCCTCTATACGCTTCCCTACCCTCGTGGGTAGCTTAAACAGAGGCAAGTAATTGATAGGAACTGTGCTACATGGACCCTTTACTTTTGGCAAAGTTCTCGTTTTCGACACGACACAACATGGGTGTAGGTGTAGGTATCGATATGGATGCGGTTTTTTTACACTACATTAGGCGTAAAATTTCATAATTTTGGAGGATTCGACCCTCGGTACCGCACCCGTGTCAGATTCTAGTAGCCGAGTCTAGGTAACAAAGGATGGAAATACTAAAAAAACATGACTCAATGGGAGTAACTCTCCACCTAAAAAAATGAGCATCCTTCCGCCTTTCTAGCCTCTTAGACAACTTATCAATAACCGGATCCCAAAACCTAGTCACCCTAGGATTCCACCTAAAGGGAGTCCAAGATAGGAAAAGGATACTTCATAACAGAACAACCCAAAATATTAGCATATGAACTTAAAATAGAAGGTTCAACATTTATATTAGCTAAATCACACTTGGTTAAATTGATCTTAAGGGCAGATGCAACCTCGAAGAGTTAAAGAATTGTGAGGACATTCCCAAATCAACCCCGCCCCTCCGACAAAAAAAGCCTAGTATCATCAGCATATCAAAGGTGAGAGACCTTCATGCCATCATTTCCAACCTAACAACCTTCTAAAACACCCTCGCTTCACTCCTCAAAAGCAACCTGTAAGAACATCCACAACTAGCGTGAAAAGAAAAGGAAACTTCGGATCCCCCTAATGCAGCCCTCTTGAAGCACGAAACCATTCCGTAGGCTCCCCATTAACCATAATAGAGAACGAGGAAGATGAAATGCATCCTTGTATCCATTTACGCCATCTAGAATCGAAGGAAATGCCGGTTAACCCATTTACACGCCTTCTGAAAGTCCATCTGAAGTATTAACCCTTTCTTGCCCCTTCTCCTAAGGTCCTCTACACCCTCATTAGCCACTAAAGCAATATCAATCAACGATCCTTAACAAAAGCACATTGTACTTCAGAAATGGTATCATCCAATATCTCTCCAAGTCTACGAGAGAGCACCTTAATAATCTTGTAAATGCTACTTAAACGGCTAATGGGCCGGAAATTTTTAATCTTGAGATACCTCTCCTTTTTAGGAATGATGGTTGTGAAAGTGGAATTGATAACCCCATTAGCATAAAACTTTGTCATCACTCTCAACATGAATGAAAAAAGTTCATAGTAAACCTATTTGGGTCAAGCGCCTTTTCACCGACTAAATCCAAATGGGTCGCCAAATCTCATCCTCCTTAAACGGTCTCTCCATCCCCTCTGCCTTCTCCTTCGAAATAGGACTCCAATCTAGCCCCTCCTCATACATTGGTCGACTAACATTATTCTCATAATATAAGTTCTTTTAAAAATCAGAAATCTCCTTAGAAATTTTCCCCATATATCTAACAATAGCGCCATTTTCCATTTCAATCTCCTTAATATAACCCCGTCTACGCTTTCTTGTGGCCACCCTACGAACAACTTGGAATTGCAATCCCCTTCCTTGACCCATTTCACTCAAGCCCTTTGATGTCAACTAACATCTTTAAGCAAAATATCCTCGAACTCCTCAATATGTCCGGACCGTCTATTCAATTCATCATGGGACAAACACCTAGTCTCTTCTACCCTATTCAACTTCGCGACTTCCCTAATAAGCTCTCCCTTACTTACCCTCATATCCCAAACTCTTCCTTATTCCAAATATATAACTTCTTTTTCGTTCTATTCTCCTTTCTCAAAAAAGGGGAATTTAAACAGAGTTAAAGGATTACTTCGTTCTTGATAGTTATTTACTTGTTCGGTGGATAGAAGCATACTTTGGATCGGAATCGTGAGGAGTACTCCTTACTAATTTCTACCAATTGAAAGCCCCAAATTGAATTCCTTTTATGCCTAGAAAAAGACTGATGAATAACTTACATAATCCCTATTACGAATCCTTTGTGTATCTCGGTGTTCCTAACTATCCACTCAGCAAACCCTAGTCGCCGTCTTTTTATCTAAATCTCAATTTTGCGCATCAAAATGTAACCTCCCCACCCTTCAACCACACTCCTCCCACCGGTTACCCACTAATTCTTTGAAACCCGGATTAGATAAACACATGTTCTCAAAACGAAAGGGCATGGGTCCTACCGGATAGGAATGGACTCATGCATAATCGAAAAATGATTCGACACAATTCTAGGAAGAACTAATTGGACCCACTCGGGAAAAGTCTCCTCTCATGAGTTACTAACGAGAAATCTATCAATCCTAGTTGCACAATTCCTCTCCCGGGACAGCCCAGGTGAAGGTGGCAAAGGTAAATCGCGTAAATCGTGCTATTGAATAAATTCGTCAAAGCATCTTATACTTGTGGTAATTCTAGACCCCCTAACTTCTCCCAAGATACACGAAACACGTTAAAATCTCTCCCAATGGTGACCGACATAAAACCAGGAAGCAACTTCTCATACTCGGCCTAGATTTATAACTTGGACCAGTACTCTGATTGGTAAAAAGGATGGAGTTTAGATATCATAAATAGAAAAAAGGGTAGTGTGATTAGTAAATGGCGTTGGGAAGGAACTATGTGATATTCTGTGTTGTCTATATTGGAAAAGATGACATAGAGATTGCGTGAAAGTAGTAGCAGATCAGAAATTAAAAGAAGATATAAATACTGTAACTAGAGAAAGATATGCACTAGTGATTATCATTATAGTTGATGTATTCAGTGTCTACAGTCTATCGTGTAAAATCCCTAGCAAGCCTAGTTCAGATTCGGATGAAATTAGTGCGACGGATACTTATAAGCAAGAGAGTATTTTAATGGTCACACACTCACACTCACGTGGGAAAGAGAGTGGTGGAGACACAGTTATGTTAGGAGATGGGTGTTTTAGATGGTTGTTGGGTAGGTAATGACGGTATGAAGGTCTCTCATCTTCAATATGCCGTAAACCTAGGAATAAAAAAAATTCTATAAATATTGCCTGTAAGATAGTGAAAGTTACCGCGATAGGAAATAAAAGGGGAGAAAATTGCTTGAGATGTTTGAACAAATCCAACTTAGACCTCTACCCTGGTGCACCCCTTACGAAGTATGGTGGTAGCAACAGGGGAAAAATATAGAGGTAGGGAAATAATCGAACTCATATAGGTTACCATAACTATTGTATCTGCATCGGACTAGATGAAATGTCGAGAAACCCAAATTTCCTTTTGAAGGTTTTTTGGGCTTTCATTCATTTATGTTGTTGCGAGCAAGGTAAAGGCGTTTTTTACCCCCTTTACTTTACATCTTGAAGGTATATTGCACCTACTTTTATTTTATTTTTATAAAAGAAGAAATTACATTAAAAGGAGAGCAAAATTGTAGAAAGAAGGCGAACCAATATCAACGTCAGGAAAACAAGACAACCTTCCAAATAACAAAGAAATGGAAAAAGAAAAAGGATCAAGATATCGGATCAACAGGGGTAAGAAAGAAGGGCAAGAGCCAAGAGTAAAAGTAATGTAATTTCTTGATCTTAACAAATGGTTTTCACGGCCTTTGTATTGGCTCAGCTAGGTAGCTCGCGTTTGGTTTCACTTGCAGTTATTCAGTGCGACTAAATGGCACTCTTTTATTTTTTCATGTTCCTTCTTTTTGCTCAGTGGATATCTCGTCTATCTTTTTGTATTTTCCCCCCTTTTCAGGTCATAGATTTCGTTTCTGATTAGAAAAAAAAAATTGTTGCACGGATTGTTTGTATAAAATATAATTGTTTGCCAATTTAAAAGAGAGACATATATTTGTCAGGAAAGGAAAAAGTGGATGAATACATTCATGCTTTTGTATGGTTGGGAAAAAGGGAAGAAGGTTTCTCCTTTTTAAGCCTTTCGAAGCACTCACTTACGGTTTACTGGACCATTGCTTGTGCTGATTATTGTTTCCCTTGTCTGTCTTGTGTAAGTTATTTATGTTTTTGTCTAAGCTGATTGCTGATCCTGTATTCCTTCAGAGGTGTCTTTCGAGGGATGGCTTGGATGAGCACTTTGTCATACACATGGTAATTTCTTAAGCCAAAAATAAGAAGAATGTGCCACACAGTGTATTCCAGTTTATGCTACTTTTGGTTTACCTGTATGTATCTAGTTTTCTTATTTTCACGACGATGCTGATGGATAGCTTGCAATTTTATCCGGTTAAACTCATTTTAGAATTACAAGCTAAAGCCTTAAGCTGTATTATGGGATACTTGTAAGCAAGCTTTTGTTGTCTGTTGTTGTGTTCATGCCACTAACTCACACGAACTATCTAGGTTTCTGTCATGTTGTGAAAGCATATGCAGGACAACCAGTAACAGCCACAACTCAATCTATGAAGAAAAGAACTTTGGATAGAAGAATTTAGCTTGGATTAGTAGTTGTGATGAAGCATCTATGCAATGCTGAAATTGTGTCTAGCAGCTCATTTGAGTGTGTGCTGATTGCTTAAGAGGCCCAGAAACATCTGCTGTGTGACAACTCATGTTTCATATTGCCCTCAAGGCTATAAAACTTAAATGTAACAGAAGTCAAAGCTTGATATCCTCGAGTTGTTGCTCTTAAAGGCTGAGTTCATGTGTTGACGTGCTATGACGAAGACATTCTAGCTTCAGTTTTAATCTATTTTGGTCTTGTATATTTCCGCTGACTCCTTGTGCAAAATATTGTTGGCTATGCTGCTCCTTTTTTCTTGGTTATTTTTTTATTCTTGTTCTCTGAATTCCTATTCTTTACTGGCACAATTTTTTTACTATATATCTAATAATAGTTAAGTTGATCCTGTTTTATTGCAGGAAGGTGTCAATATTTTGGCTGTTAATTATGGTTCTCTCGGAACTTGCCAGTATCCTAGACAACTTAAAGTGGTAAGTCTGTCTCGATCCACTTCTGTTCAGCCTTTCCTGTTTTCCCTGAAGTCTAGATGGTTAATATTCTCGAGAGCTAATATTGTAAGAGCTTCGGAAGATTACTATCTGATTGAATATTGGTGATTCTATATCTCATGCAAATTCTCCTATTTCTGATGTCGTAGTGAGGGAGGGAGAGTCTATTTCTTGGAATCTGCATCTTATAAGAAATCTTAATGATCGAGAGTCGGAGGAATCAGTCATTCTCCTTGATCTTCTTTCAGCTTATAGGTTTCTTGATAGACCTGATAATTGTTTGTGGGTTCTTCTTGATCCCTCTAGTCAATCCTCCTCTCGGTCACTAATGAAAGCTTTGATACATTCCCATAACCCCAATTTTTTTTTCCCCCCTTTAGCGTCCTTTTTCTGGAAAGCCACTGTTCCGTTCCAAATTAAGGGCTTTTGCATGGTCTCGTGTGTTAGGTAGGCTTAATACTAATGATCTTGGACGACGGCGGTGACCTCACTTAGCCTTGTCCCTAGACGTGTGCGTTATGTGTAATGGCAATAGTGAATCTCACCATCTTTTCCTTCGCTGTTCTATAGCTTGGCGTCTGTGGTGTGAGCTGTTTGCTATTCTATATGAGAGCTGGGTGTGCCCCTTGACAGTCGAATATTTTCTTTGTACACCATTTAAAGGTTTTGGGAAAAATAAGGATCTGCAGAAATGTGCTAATGTTAGTACTTTGTGGAGTATATGGCTAGAGAGGAACGCTAGGATCTTTCGTAATCAGGTTGTATCCTTTCCTGTTCTTAGGGGAAGGATTCAGTATCGAGCATCTTTATGGGCGTCGGCTTTGGGGGCTTTTAGTGGGATGTCGATGACACTTGTGTAGAGGTTGGGCAGTAGTGATTCACTCATAGTACTTGGCAGCTTTATGTTGGGCTTGTAGCCTAGTGTTTCCATTTTCATTTTCTTTTTACTACAGAAGCCACCTTGTCCTCTTTTGTACATTTTATTCCGTCTAACAAAATTTATTCGTTTATCAAAAAAGGCAAGACTTCAGCAATAATCACTAAATTATACCTGATTTTCACTTTTCATCATCAAAGTAATTTTTTTTAATTCAGGGTCATTAAAGTATATTTATTGAACAACGATGTACACTCCATTATTTTCCTCTGTTACTAGTGCGTTAAGTCTGATATTTTGAGGGGTAAATTCGTCCAACGCAGAATTGCAGTTTAAAGCTTATGAGGGTGTCTTGTACAATATTTTAAACTATATAGGTTAGTTTTGACTATGAGTAAATCTTCTAAATAATTAAATTATTTACTCATGTAATTGAATAAGTTAAACATTATTTTTTATTAGTTAATTTAAATATTAATAAAATCATTAACTTTTAAGTATAAGTAATTATTATGATATTTAAAAAACATGTTCGTTGTAACTTTATTTAATTATTTTGCTTAAAACTATTCTTAACTTAGAGAAAAGTAACGTGCGTGAAGAATTTCATAAAAAAAATTATTTTTAATTGATGATAAAATATACTAAAAATACTACTAAAAATAAAAATAAACATGAGATAATCAAAACTAAATTAAGAAAAGAAAGAAAGAGAAAAGTTTCCTATGAAAATAAAACTATTTTTTTACTAAAGTTAAATAGTTTTGTGTAATTAACTAACAATAAAATATACCAATAGAAATATAGTTATGCTACTTAACTAAACCCCTAATTGTTATACTAACCCTAATCATTTCACTAACCTTTCATTGGCTGCCCCATCCTTCTTCTCCCTTCATATAGACTTGCAGTTGCAGCAATGACCGCTGTCAGTTCCTCCCTGCAACTCCATCATGCCAGTTAACTCGCTACCCCTGCATCCCCTTTCCATTGTTTCAATTTGCTACCACCATCATTGTCACCCCACTCTCGCTTCCCCTTAACCTGCACTGCCACCCACCCCTCCTCTCTCCTAATCCCACCGTCTCAACCCATTCCTCTCTCCTGAGCCGACCATTGCCGCCCACTCTTCTCCCCCTAGCCTGTCTTCGACACCCACGCCTCCCACAGTCCCACTTATCTCCCCACAACCCAACTCTGCTTCCAACTCCTTTCCGTTCAACTGAGCCTCCCACAATCCCACCACCACACCCCACTAGTGCCTCCCCCTTCTCTCTTAATCAAATCCAGCCACCACCCACCTAAATCCCCCCACTAGCACACCAGCATTGAGCCCCATTCTCCAACCTTTGCGAGACACGGATTTGCAACTGGTCAGGTCGCTGTTGTCTATCTCTATCCCCTTCTCCCTTACGCTTCTTCCCTCCGCCTTGTTCTTTTTTGTTTTTTGCCAAGCAAAGGAAACCCAGATCTACTCGTGGTGGGAAGGGGAACAAAATGGGTAAGGATTAGTCTGTGGGTGGAGGAAGGGAGTGGTTGTGGCGGTGGTTGTGGATGGTGGAAGGGAGTGGTTCTTGTGGGGTGCTTCATGTTTGGTTTAGAATAAAAGATTTAATTTTTTTAATAAGAATCAGATATACCTATAGATGTAAAAGAGAAAAAAAAATCTTCCCTGTTCACATGAGTTAAAGAAGGGGGTGGGGACTGGGGAGTACTCCAATTAAATAGTTTGGTTGAAATACTACTCCCATTTATTTATTTATTTATTTTTTGAGTTAATTTCTTCCTTCACTAATCCATTTACTTTTTTGAAAATTGTCTTAAGTTTCTTCTTTAACTTGCTTGTTATTGTTTCATCATAATTTCATTCTTATTTTATTTTATTTTTGTTTCTTGTAACATTTTACATATCACTTTTAATTTTTCGAATAACTTTAGGTGTTAATTTGCATGATTTTCTTCAACATATTAGTTGATTAAGGATATATAATGAACACTTGATTGTTAAGTTTTATTAAGCATTTTTATAGGAATTTTTTCCTTAATTTTTAATATTATCTCATGTTTATATTTATCATTCTTTTTAGTAATTATTTTTATAATAGTTTATCATCAATTAATTTTTTTATGTGAAATTCTTCACGTATATGACTCGTCTCTAAATTAACAATAATTTTAAGCGAATTAATTAAGAAAGTTACATTAAACATGTTTTTTTATATTATATTGCAAAATATCATAATAATTATTTAAACTTAATAGTTAATGATTTTATTTAATATTTAAATTAACTAATATAAAATAGTGATCAACTTATTCAATTACATAAGTAAATAGTCTAATTATTGAGTAAATTTATTATTTATCCATAGTCAAAACTAACCTATTTAATTTAAGATATTTACCCATTAACCCACTCTAATCCGTTAAAGAGCTCAACCCAATTAAACCCATTTAATTACAAATATGTGTATTAGAATGTGTAAAATATATTTTTTAGTGCCAAAGAGTATCCAACATGTTAATTCGAGTTTAACTTAACTTATATATTACACAATTGAGTTGATCGGTTAATCAAATGGGTTATAATAGGTTAAATCCATTAGAACTTGCTATTTATTGTAACTGAATCCATTTAATCCAAATTGACAGGCTTAAAGACACTCATAAGCTTTAAAAACTGCGATTTTGGGATGGGCGAATTTACCCCTCAAAATATCGGACTTAACACCCCTGGAATGGAGGAAGTGACGGAGTGGCCATCGTTGTTCAATAAATGAACTTTAATGACCCTGAATAAAATAAATACTTTGGTGATGAAAAGTGAAAATTAGGTATAGTTTAGTGAGTATTGGTGAAGTTTTGCCATCAAAAAATAAATAAAGAAATATTGGTGATTCTATTTGTGTTGTAGAGTGATGTTGACGTCGTTAAGAAAATCAAAAGATTGTGGTGTCTTTTATAGAAATTATGTGGTCACATGTAGCAAGTGAAGAATTTATGTACACAATCTCAAGTTTCCAGATTTCAAGCTATGTTATTTGCTTGCATTTTGAGTCATTTGTTGGGGACCATGATGTTCGTTGATTGGTGAACACTTGTATGGTATCATCAAAAGCTGCAGTGATATCTTGTTGTTTCTGAAGTTGCTGGCACTCAGTGCAGGAAATACAATACTCCCTCTGTCCCAAAAAAACTTCCTATATGACAAGTCAATGCTTTTAAGAGAGAAATTTATTTTCCAATACTACCCTTGTCCAATACTAGTAGGCATGAAAAGGAAAGTAAGAGCGCTGCAACTTACCTCTCCTCTCCCCTTCCTCTTCTTCATCCAATAACATTTCAAACTTAAATTCCTCTTCTGATTAGCCGCCCACTTCCCAGGGCAGCAAATGCCTGGAAGAACCCACGTCTGAGAAATCCTAGTGGAGAATGACTTGTAGCACTCGAATTGAGTGTCAAGGCCATCGTCATTGGTACCGGCGGGAGGGGTGGTCGTACTGCCGTCAGCACGGTGGATGTCAAGTAGGTGATGTTAGACAAAGATTATTGCAAGATCAAGATCATGTCTTCCTAGCATTTTTATTGATGTTGAGGTGGCTCTTAACGATATGCTGAGCTACGCGCAGAACCCTATCTTACCCTTCTATTGCTGTTGCCTTATACCAGCAGTTTCTATAAATAATGAGGGTTAAATTAGAAAGGGCAGATGTATGATTTGGAAGATTGTGTCTACGTTTACAAGGGTTAAATTAGGTCTTGAGAGAGGTAGGGGAAGGGGAAAGGCGGGAAGGTCAGAGAGATCGACGGTCCTACCGGTGATCGGGGTTTTAGTCAAGGGTATTATTGAAAATTCACTGATATTATTGTACTACTTTTAGAAATGGGGAGATTTTTTTGGGACAAACATTAATGGAAAGTGAGGATTGTTTTGGGACGGAGGGAGTAAACTTTATTACTTTTGGGGATGCTTAAGCTGAAGCAAAATGATAGACTGTCGAGTGCTTGGTAATGGAATCTAATGCATATGGAGAGTACTGATGGAATTAATAAAACATGATTGACCCTAAAACACATTTTCTAATCCATTTTTAATTTGATTTTGAAAATTTTGCCATCCAAAAATACAAAGTAGGAGCATTTTGGGAAAGAAGGGACTGGTGGCTATTTGTGTTCAAGAAGATGGGATGGTAGATAAACACGCGCGCGCGCGCGCACACACATATATATAATATGTGAAAAATGTTAAACATGTAGCTTGATTTTCCCCGAAAGAAAGTAACATGTGATTTTGTTTTTATTTTTGGTATGTTTATGTTTATGTTTTTGTGTTTGTTTTTGGTTTTGGTTTTGAACAAGATCTTTGAAAATAGGAAAGCAGATGTGGATAACTCCAACAATACCGACTTGACCAAGGGTTGGGTCAGCAAGTCAATTTTTGATAGTTTGACATGATCTTTTATAATGATTAAAGTGAAAAAGTAAGAGAGAAATAGAAAGATAATGGTGGAACCTATAAAAAATCGAAAATTGAAAATGATGATATTTCGACTTGGTGACCCAAGAAGAAGACACTTTACATATATGATCAATACAAGAAAAGTAACCAATCAGACAACCAGAACATGTAAATCCATCATTATAGACACGAGCATTACACATTACAAAAATGATCAACATACGTCATGAAGTTTGGTTTGGATTATTCATGCACACAAAGGATTAAAACCAGGATTGAGATATTTGATGTTCCAGAATCCAAGTGAACCTTATATTGGAAGTTACTTATTTATAAAAAGAATTGGCATGATACCAAATAATCAATTACTGGGGCATTATTGTTCTAAGGTAGCTCCCATCTAAAGTCTCCTTGGTTTCTTATTTTTAATGACATTCTCCATGTTGTGTTATCCTCCAAGATGAGATCTAGCTCCAAGGTAATGGCGGAAGCATATTGAATTCCAGAAAATAGATGAAGAAAAGACGAGAGAGAAGGAGAAACACACAATTGGCTAAAAGCTCAACTCAAATATATTACCAACTCTGAACAAGTTTGAAGCATTACAACTCTATTTTTAGGCCTAAACTATTCTCCTAATAATACTAGGGCTAAGACATAATTAAACTAGTACAACACCAAATTGGAAAACAACTAGTTACTGTAGTTAAACCAATACGACACGGACTAGAAAACAACGAACTGCTAAACAACACGACTTTCCTAATTCATAAAGGAACTATGTAATAATAATCCTAATTTACCAAGGACACTTATTAACGCACCAAGAGGCCTTGGGCTTCGGCTTAGTGAATGCTTGTGAAGTGGCTTAGTGAATGCTTGTCCTGCATCACAAGGTTTCTTGGTTCTCTCTTGCAATTACGGAGGGAAAACTATATCAATATATAGGGCATTTATTTCGTAACTGATGTTGGTTATTGAAAACACTTTCACATAATTTAATTGCCAATTTAGTTGAATAACTTTATCTTTGATATGTTATAGCTGTTTTATTTCAGCCTAAAAAGTGGTTGTTCAACTCTCACACAGTCTTAAAGAACAGCGAGCAGGCTCCAAGGTTAAGTTCTAATTCCCTTAATGTTTTGTTTTCCCTTTTCCCTCACAACATGTGTAAAAAGTAGGAACTCTTTCAACCTCCATAACTTCCAAATGATTAATTATATAATCCATCACTTAGTTGCCGAATGTAACATATATGGTACATAATATGTAGGAAAAATGTACCATCACCGAATTTTGAATGGTGTATACATATAGATCCTTAACATACTAAAATGAGATGTACACACATGCGTGCGCACACAGAGACACCATTCATTATGCATGTCGAGAAATCTATGATCTTCCTACAACTTGTTAGCATATGTTTGAGTTCTTGATGAGAAAACATGTATATAATGATTGAATGGTTATCAACTTTGATATCATATTTTGAACGAATAATCAATGATTACTTATATGTCCCACCTTTATCATGTCGTCATATCGTTGTTTTTGTGTGTTTTGTGTAAGAAGAAAAATATGCTAATCAACGACATAGTGAGCACAACAATGTTTAGAGAAAGATACAAAGAAGCAGGCAATCAATCAAAGGGGGCCCTTTATATGTATGACTCAAGTTAAAATGCACATTTACTTGTATACCACCAATTGCCTATCCTGAAACATTGTTCTCATTGAATCGTGAATGTATATTATCCCTAACTTGTTACAAATATCAATAAAACTGAGTTCTATGCAAAGCATTGGTGAATACTTCCTCCTATCCGCTCATCCTTTTTTAATGAACACCCTAATCCTTTCTTATGAGTTAAATTTTGATGTTTGTTTTTTAATTTTAATGTTAACTCTGTCAAAACAATAATTTCTGACTCATAAGATCTTTAAAGTTAGTTTTTGAAAGAAGACCATAGTTAATACGTTTCGGGACATGAGACAGGAACAGAAACGAGGAACACCTGTCAATAAATTTTGGGTACGGTAGGGGTAGGATTAATTGGTACGTTAGTTGAGAACGCCCATAGTTGATTATTTGGGTCCCTAATGGATTTTAAGTAATATATATGTATATATATTTGCTTCATCAAAATTCATATAAATAACCAAAATTAGTTAGGAGTGGTACATTAGATGAACCGATGACTTTTTTATTAAACCTTTTAATTATGGTTTATGGTATCCATATTGTACAAAGAATAGAGAAGCTTCAAGAGAAAAAAAAAAGAGAGAGAGAAAGAAGCGTCTGGAATCGGGACCGGTAGTCTCTTTAGTCTTTTTCCCTCTCTCCTCCGACTCTCATGCTTCTCTCTCTTTTCGACTCTCCATCTCATCTTCTCTCTCTCTCTCTCTCTCTCTCATTCTCCCTTCTCTCTCTTTCCCCTCTCTCCATCTCACTTCTTCTCTCTTCCTCTCTCCATCTCAATCTCTCACTTCTCTCTCTCCGTCACACTCTAGCTTTTCTCTCTTTCCCCTCTCTCCATCTCAGTCTCTCGCTTCTCTCTCCGTCTCACTGTCGCCTTCAACTCCGGTCAGCCGGCGACCACTTCGAAGATACGACGACGACGCTCAAGAAACCAACTCCGTCATCCACTTCTGGCGACTGCAAATAGCAGTAAGCCTTCAATCCTCCATCTCTTTTTTTTTTTACCTGTGATTATGGAACCCTACTCTGTCATTTTGAAACCTTATTTGAGCGGACTGGGTCGCATTCCCTTGCGATCTGAAACGAAAACACACCGCGTTCCGGGACTTGCGACCCGGGATGCAATCGAGGGGGTAGGGGCAAGGTAGTTAAAATCTAGATTTAAATAGTAAAATCTTAAGATTTTAAGATTCTTGGGTAGGGTTTCTTGTTAAATCGCATCAAGATCGGAAGTGGCCCAAAATCTATAGAATCGTACGTTAAAATCGTACGGAAT
>JAOTQG010185159.1:5010-21769 GCA_025631175.1 Iris virginica | reverse complement strand
TTTTTTTAAAGGTTAGAGGGGACATAGACCTTACCCCAACCCATATTTACTTATTAAGCAGGTCTTACAAGAGTAACAACTTAAAGCCAGGAGATATTTTCATATTTATTTATTAAGTAGGTCTTACAAGAGTAACAACGAGGGCTTAAAGCTAGGAGATATCCTCAACAAGATATAGTTTATCTGCAATAATGTCTCCAACAAGACTTAAACCCCTAACCTCCTGTTAGGAAAGAGAAGGAGATATTGCTAGACTTGTCATTGGTTACTTACTACTAGCTGAGTATTGACTAAGAAAAATAAAGTATTGGACCGTTCACAGAACACATACTCGTGATATTCTGGTAAAGATAGTCTGCAAGAAATTGACCGGATACCTAGTTTTGGTTATATTATGTATTACTGGTAGATTAGTCCATCTGTGATGTGCCAATCTCTGGATGAACAGGTGAAATTGGTTCTCTTGTGCTCTTATCGTGACATTCCTGCTTTTAATTTTCCATAGCCCTGTAATTAATTTGAGACTGTCAGGTGGTATATATTTTGTTGTTCTACTGAGTACTAAACTAACACAACATAATATCAAGTATACTTGAATAGTATAGCCATGTTAATGTACAAGTTTCTTTTGACAGATTTTTTGCGGAGAAGTTTCTTTCTCATTTTGACAATAGCTGTAGCTGTACTTGTGAACAAAATAACCATTAGCTTAACAATGATTTTTCCATGTTTGTTTTTATTTTTATAGGTTGATGCCGAATTAAACAAGGAATTAGAACACTGGAATGGAATGCTTAAAAATGATGCAGTTAAGTTATGCCAAGAGAACAATTTCAATTCAGGTTTTTTTGAAGGCAGTGACAGCAATTGTGCTGTTGATGCTTATGAATTGAAGGTAAAAGTTCCCATTTGTTCGGAATGTATTTTTCGGATATTTTCTTAATAGTAGTAGTAGTTGTACTACTACAAGTATATTAAGAATGGCAGGCTTTGTAATGCTTCTCTTTTCTGTTTCTTTTTATTCTCTCTTAATAGTTGCCATTTGCCAACTACAGGTCAGGCTCGAGCACATTCTTGAGAGGATAGCATTAATATCCGATGCTGCCAACACAGAGAAGCCATCACCTATTTCAGGATGCCTGTTCATCGGTGGGGCACTAGCTGCGAGATCTATTAACACGCTGCAACATGTAGGAATTACGCATATACTGTGCTTATGCTCTAATGAAATTGGGCAGTCGGAGTCTCAGTACCCGGAAGTATTTGAATACAATAATTATTCAGTAAGTGCTGAATACTTGTTCTGCAGTAGTTGTTATTCATGTACGATTACCTGTGGAAATTAAATTATTCGTTTTTCTCAAACGTCACTTCCTACAAGCCAAAAAAATTGATGGAAACCTAATGAACCAAAACTTGGCAAGTCTGCATTAAGTTGATTTCGTGGATTTAAACCATGATTTCCAAGTCTAATTAGTTTAAGATAGTTGAAGCCTTATATTTTCTTTTTCAGAGAAAATGAATCTCTCAACATTAGCTGATTCCTTAAAACCTTGACTGGGAACAAGATGCTTCTGTACCATGTTATTTCCAAATGCCTTTCGGTTTGGAAATTTAACTGCATGTCCTAATAGTCGAGTCCTGAAGATTGGCTTGGGCAGTGAAAGATGCTGTGTGGACAGGCGAAACCAAGATTTGGTTCTAAGGGTTAATTTAGCATCTGAACTTGCTGCATTGGGGGCATAATGTTGTTGAAGTATCATTTCTCACTAGTAAAAGTTCTTTAAAAAAAACTAGGATGCTGGGCCAAGTATAAGCTCCCTTTTAATGGCCGAGTGGCTGTAGCCATGCTCCTGTGACTTTCAAATAAGAAATTTGACTGGTATGACTGGAATCAAGGTCATGACAGTACATTCTCAGCATTGTTTCGTCCTAGAAAACTCAGTTCCTACTGAACCTTAGCACGATTCCCTGGTTTTACCCTGCATGGTCTCTTTCTGCTGTGATGCAATCCTAGAGCCAGAAGCAAAGCTTAGTAAAAAAAGACTGTCTTTAACTGAATCAAATCATCTTGGTTTGTTATCATGAAGCTGTACCCCAGTTACTTTTGAAGGTCTATTACAGATTACATATCGTCATTTTAGCCAAGGCAATCTTCATACTTATCGCCTTGTTCTCAGTTTTTCGCATAATTTTTACTAAGCTTTGTATGCCCAATCATCTATTACTGAGGAAGCTTTTTGGATCAGTTATGCAATGATAACTTCCTATTACTATCAAAGGTAGTTATGCCCAATCATCCATTAGACTATTACTGAGGAAGCTTTTTTTGGATATGTTATGCAATGATGACTTCCTATTCTGAACAGATAAGTGACGACGAAGATACAAACATTGGCCATATCTTTGAAGAAGCACATGATTTCATTGATCATGTTGAACAAAAAGGCGGAAAGGTTCTGGTGCATTGCTTTGAAGGGAAAAGCAGAAGTGCAACAGTTGTACTTGCCTACTTGATGCTCCGGAAGTAAGAACAAATATGGTTTGACCTTACAGCGAAATTTTAACTTCTGTATCCCAGCACCTCTTATAAATCTGCCTGAATAAACATTTTTTTGTGTAGCCCCTTGCAACTTGGGGCTCACCTGTTACTGCTTTTTGCTTATTTCTTTAAATCTAATGCTGGCTTCAATATGTTTTATTACTCCTTTCTTACAGACTACTGAACGAATGCCGAGAGTTACAAATGCATTTTTTGCAGGAACTTCACTTTGTTGGAAGCATGGAATACATTAAGAAGAGTTCACAGGCGAGCCCAACCAAATGACGGGTTTGCAAAGATTCTCTTGGAGTTAGATCGGAAGTTACATGGGAAGGTTTCAATGGAATGGCAACAGAGGCGGCCAATGATGAAGGTCTGCCCAATATGTGGAAAGAATGCTGGCTTGAGCAGCAGCTCACTGAAGCTTCATTTGCAGAAATCCCACAAAAAGCTATCTTCGGGAAGTGTAGACAGTGCCATGACAATGGAAATACAGAAAGCACTGGAAGCCCTGAAGATCAGCCGGGGTGGAAGTGTCAGCCCCACACAAAGGCAATCCCCTTCGATGATCGATGAATAAGTCTACAGACTCTCCGAGTAGCCTTTGCCGGCTGGAAGCCTTGGCGATCTTGTTGTTTTCGAATGCTGGATATGATGCAGGATCTAATGTGCACATTAGCATCAAGCAAACTAGTCTTAGGAAGTTGGACTGTAGTTTTGGGTCTGGAAGCTGGAAGCTGGAAGCCAACAGTTACTGATGATGGCTATGAATGGAGTAGTGTGCACACAACTGGAAGGTTGGAAATACCAAGAAGATAAAGAGGTAAAATGAAACAAAAAGGATTGTGTGATATTGTATTTATAGTAATCATGTGCTGCTATGTAAATCAACTGGTATGCAAATGTAAGCTTTATTTAGCAACGTAATTTATCTTTTTTTTTTCTCGAGTGAAGTTCAACTGATAATGCATCAGATTTATCGTTTTTTCCTTGTAGTGAAATTCAACTGACAATCCGTCAGAAGTAAACCTAATAATTCACCTATTTGTCATCCAAATGAGGAAATATGGTTTGCTCTTTGTTTAACCAACAGAAAATGTAGAGTTTCATTTTTAGAAAAATTTCTTCGAGAATAATCTGTCATAAATAAGAGACCACATTCTTTAGAAAATTAGAAACGATCAATTTAGTTGTATCGCTTTAAAAGAATTAGAAAGAAAGTGGTAAATTAGACACGAACAGGTATATACTAACGTTCAAATTAATCAATTGATAGGTAATCTGTACTAATCAATTTGCGCCCTCTCATATTGATTCATCAGAAAGATGCAACTCCAAAAAAGTCTTTATATTAATCACAAGGCAAATGCAAAATAGATTCACTTTTCAGCCCCAAGAGGCAAGATATCCCTGTTGTACTTGGAGCTATTTCTTACGGCTCAGTGCTCAGTTAATAGACAAATTCAAAGAGACCCAGATACTCCACCTTCTTTAGTACATCCATTTTTATTACAAAATCTCTGTAGATCTCTTAACACTAACATTATCCTAACTTATGGCTGAACTGTGCATACAATTCAGTGTAATACATACAGCCTTAAAATGCAGCCTTTCGATAATTCATTGCCTTACAATTCTACACCCGAGATAAATAATTTACGCGCACAAGCCGAATGAAAAAGCAGTAGTACAAACAATCTTGGGTAGAAGGCCAAAGTTCGAAGATACTACTCTAAACTGCGATAGGCTCTGGCAAGGCCTCAGGAGGAGCTCCACTGCTACCATTAAGAACAGTCACCTCGCCTTCTGAATCGACATCAACAATAACTGAATCGCCCTCCTTGATCTCTCGTGCAAGCATCTTTTCAGCCATGCTGTCCTCCAGGAGTCTCATAATAGCTCTCCTTAGAGGCCTTGCACCATAGCTAGGGTTATATCCCTCATCAACAACCCTATCTCTAAACCTCTCCGTTACCTGAAGCTCTATTTGCTTGGTCTTCAACCTCTCAAAAACTTCCTTTAACATTATATCAGCTATCTCCTTAACCTCAAGCTTCGTGAGCTGCCTGAACACAATCATTTCATCCAACCTATTCAAGAATTCTGGCCTAAAATATTGTTTTAGTTCCTCTGTCACAAGGCTCTTGATTCTGTTATAACTGCTATCTTTCTCATCGTAATCAAGATCAAACCCTATTCTCCGGCCTCCCTTCTCAATCACACTGCTTCCTACATTTGAAGTCATAATTAG
Organism: Iris virginica; assembly: GCA_025631175.1. Taxonomy (NCBI): domain Eukaryota; kingdom Viridiplantae; phylum Streptophyta; class Magnoliopsida; order Asparagales; family Iridaceae; genus Iris; species Iris virginica. The sequence continues at coordinate 16,976 of JAOTQG010185159.1, read as the reverse complement.
AAGAGTATTCTTAAAGTCAACTGTTCTACCCTTACTGTCGGTCAACCTTCCATCTTCTAGAATCTGGAGCATCATATTAAAGACGTCCGGGTGAGCCTTCTCAATCTCATCAAAGAGCACAACAGTGTAAGGTCGACGGCGGACTGCTTCAGTAAGTTGACCACCTTCTGTGTAACCAACGTATCCAGGAGGTGACCCAATGAGCTTCGACACGGTATGCCTCTCCATGAACTCACTCATATCAAGCCGAATCATGGCTTCTTCAGAGCCAAAGTAATAGGCAGCCAAAGCTTTTGCGAGTTCAGACTTACCAACACCAGTGGGCCCAGAAAAGATAAAGCTAGCAATTGGGCGGTTGGGATTCTTGAGTCCTACCCGAGCACGACGGATTGCACGGCTTATGGCTACAACAGCTTCGTCCTGGCCAATGATCCGCTTGTGAAGGGTCTCTTCCATCTTCAGGAGGCGGTCGGATTCATCAGCTGACACTTTGTCAACTGGTATGCCAGTCCACGAGGAGACAATATGCTGAATGTCTACTTCTGTCACAGTTGGCCCAGCATCTCCTGCCTCCGTCTCTGCTTTGGTCATTTCCTTGTTTTTATCCACCAGGGCTGATATCTGTGTCCTAAGATCCATTTCTCTATCACGTAACTCTCCAGCCTGTCATGGGTGCGATTGCCACAAGATTATATAATAGCCGTACAGAAAAGATACCTTTAGCACCTCACATCCACACTAAACAAAAAAGATACTTCCAATAGATAGGAAAAACCTCGAAAGAAAGATCTGATGGGGAATCTCCTAAACCATTTCTTCGTTAAAAACCATTTTCTTCATCTAAGACCATAGTACAATTCAATGAGAATGATGAAAAATAACCACACATAACATGTACCTTCTCAAAATCCTGGCCGCGTACAGCCTCGTTCTTCTCTTTGGTTATCTGCCTGAGTTCTTTCTCAAGTTCTCTTGCTTCCTCAGGAAGCTGCAAAATGTAGGATATCATCAAACGACAAACAATATAGCAAAAACTAGCCCAAATAAAAAGTTGCTCATAATTTAGGGGCGGGGCGGGGGTTGTGGTTGGTTCATATTTAAACTCTACGAACTATCGCACGTACCTGAGCATGACGAAGTCGGACACGAGAACCAGCTTCATCGACTAAGTCAATGGCTTTATCAGGAAGAAATCGGTCACTATAGTAAACAAAGATAACTGTGTCAGATAATAAAGGTCTGAGCTTGAGCTTTAGAAGCTGTAGTTTGTGTTCACTGACTTTATTACGATAATGTTGTATCTAGAAAAATGCAGAGATAAATTGAGGTTTGCTCGCCCTTCAAGCAAATACACAGAAAGCCCTCTCCACATCCTAGCTAATTTCTACTTCGTAACAGTTCACAATGAAGTAACAGTTCACAATGAAGTGCCACGTAAGAAAACAGGCATGCTAATACACCCTGTGGCACCTATTGGTTAGAAGTTAGAATCAGCATATGTGTAATCCTCTTCTTCCTAATCAAGAATTGATCCTTCCCACTTTAGACTAATTTTAGTTGGGGCAGAAAATAATATTTAACCCACAGCATAAGATCAAATATGCAATCTATCTTTAGATGAAGACTATGTATCTGCTGAGTGCTAACAAAGCCAATGGTAGCCCTACAAGAAACTTAAACTAAATATGAGTTATCATATAGCATACCTAATATATTGATACGACAGTTGAGCTGCAGCAACTAAAGCGTCATCTGTATATCGAAGCTTGTGGTGAATTTCATATCGTTCCCTAAGTCCTTTTAAAATCTGTATTGTTTCATCCACAGTAGGCTCAGGCACTTTAACCGGCTGGAATCGTCTCTCCAGAGCTGGATCTTTCTCAATATGCTTTCTGTACTCATCAAGTGTTGTAGCCCCAATACACTGCCAACAACATGCAATGATGACAATTTACTACCTCCATCCCAAAACTATCTTCCCACTATCCTCTTTTGTTTGTCCCAAAATATTTCATAAAGTAACAACCAGAAATGATAACTAGCATAAACTTGAAATCAAGGATAAGTGAAGTAATCCAACTATGATTAATTTGATAATAAGCTGAAATGGTAAATCTTGCAGGTTTCATGCCGCCAATAACAAGGAAAATAATCAACATACCAATGATATTCAAGTTTTAGTGGTCACTAGAAAGATTAATTCATAACAATGATGCACTGATACTTCTCATCCGATCCTTGTGTGTAGTTTGAAAATAGAATCTTAAATTGGGCAATCAACAGCCTCATTCCACTTCTGGACATATGTCGCTTCAGACGCCATATATGATGCACATTATCTACTACGAAAGCAAGAGACCTTCTTCGGGAAATAAAGAGAGGAGAGCTGCATGGTAGGCTTCTATAACATAGTATAATCATCTAGCCAAGAACCAAGTCTTTTCAAAGTCAATAAAGGGAACTCACAACTTCCACAAATGACACTTCGATGTCCACATGCCTAGCATGTAACCGAAACAAGGAACACATAAAATGGGCAACAATACTTGACTAATCTAATTAGATATGACCTCACGATACACGACCCTCTTTAGAAGAGAGCTGATACAGAGGCTGAAATCCTCACCCTGACCAAACAGAAAAGTGAAGAAATGCATAATGCAGTATTGGCGCATGAACCCCTCATGATTCGAGTTATGCAACTCTAATCAATACAGAGCCCTAATGGATCATCTACTACATTAGAAGCTATGGTTCAGAACCCAAAAAATTTAGGAACTTCCCGTTAACTAACAAAATATCCGCTTCCAATTTTTTTTCTTTTTTAATTTGAGACGTAAGATGGTTTGGACATGTTACATGTACAACGTAGTCTCCTTAGTGCTCCGGTTAGGAAGAGCAATGATATTAGTCTTAAGCAAGCTACGGGTAGACCAAAGTTATAATGAACATCGACAATACAGAAATACATGAAAGACTTTGGTCTGTGTGGTGACTTCGCATTGGATAGCGTGGAGTGGCGGAAAAGGATTCATGTAGCCGTCCCCAAGTGATATAGTGAGTTTAACTACGACTGTAAGTACCTATATAGTTTTCTGTTGTCAATGTTTCTGTGTCTTGAGAATTATTCGTGTTTAGCCAAGGTTCAAAAAACAACAAAAATAAATAAAAAATGCATTAACTACAAGATGAATTGATATGGTTAGCATGCATATTTTGCTTTTACCTGCAGTTCACCTCTTGCAAGTGCTGGCTTCAAGATGTTAGCAGCATCAATAGCGCCCTCTGCTGCTCCAGCTCCAATTAATGTGTGCACCTCGTCAATAAACAATATGATTTCATCGCTTTGCTTAATCTCCTCCATCAACTTCTTTAACCTCTCTTCAAACTCTCCACGATACTTGGTGCCGGCAACAAGAAGCCCCATATCTAGTGTTATAACCTGAATAAAACAGGAACAAGTACAATGAACAATAGTGTCTCTTACATAAATATTTCATAGAAGGATAAAATAAAGCTTACTTATATGGAAAAGAGAAGACTATTAGAACTGAAAACCTTCAACATGCTACATTATCGGCTTTGTTGACCCGTTCACCCTGACTCAACCCAATCCCCCCGGCAGCAAATTTCCAAATTACTATGTCGAATATGTACATGTGGTATCCACAACTGGGAAATGCTTAATGGTGATTCATACATGCTCATAACCTTAGCTGGTATGAACGCTATTTTCCTACTTTAGATCATTATCCATGGCACATGCAGTAGTGGCACATCAGTTAGTATACTTGTATGACAAGCATATAGGATCCATGGCACATAAGTAGGCCTTGATAATAAATAAGAAATCTATTACCAGAACAAATAAAGATGGACAAAAACTATGATGCCGAAATGTGGAAATCGATAATGTGGCCCTTAAATAACTTTGCATTTAAGATGCACCAAATAACCCATAAAAGATGTACCACCCAACGTAGTTATACCCAGTTAAATTCTCAACTATCAGTGTCTGCAACTCACCTTTTTCCCCTCAATAGTTTCTGGAACATCACCAGTCGCTATTCTTTGTGCAAGGCCCTCTGCAATAGCTGTTTTCCCAACACCTGGTTCTCCGATGAGGCAAGGGTTATTCTTCGTACGTCGGCCCAAAATTTGAGTGACACGTTCAATTTGCGTTTGTCTTCCAACAACCGGATCCAATTTTCCCTTGAGAATGAACGAGAAAAAGATTAGTGGAAACTTTCAATATAGAGGCCTGACGACCAAAATAGACAAATAACTAGTAAATTACCTCTTCTGCCAACTTCGTCAAATTAGTGCCGTACTCCTCCAGTGTCGGCATCTTGTTGCCAGAGCTTCCACCTCCAACACCAGCGCCAACAGCTTCTGCACTCTCACCAACCATACGTATAACCTATTTGACCATGGAAGTTCAAGATTAGAGATTCTCAATATCCCATATTATTCGATTTCCTTGATGTAAATTCAAGGCAGATAAAAAAAGCTAGCGTATGGTGCATGCCTGTGTCCGAATGTTATTCGGGTCAGCACCCAGATTCTCAAGTACACGGGCTGCCACACCTTCACCCTCCCGAAGTAAACCAAGGAGCAAGTGCTCGGACCCAATATAATTATGACCTGAAAATTTAAGAAATGCAGTTATTCCACGAACTTCTCCTTGTTTAACACGTTGCCACAGGTGTGAGCTTCTGGGTTATAACAAAATTAAATCCAGCTAAAAGTTTTAAGGTCGACGAGTCTGAATTTTATTTTATTCTGTTTTACTCTCCCTTTACAAAGCATGCTGAAAGTTAACAGATATAAGCAGCAGTTGAGCTCAGAGATGGGCCAGGAAACATGAACTTGGACCTGTCACAAGTATCTACCCTGGAACTTGACCTGTCACGAGTATCTACCCTGAAGAGTAAGCAAGCATCTGCGTAAAAGAGGGGGAGGGGGGAAGTGAAATACTACCTAGTTGACGAGCTTCCTCCAGTGAAAGTTCCAAAACCCGCTTTGCACGAGGAGTAAATGGAATTTCCACGGCTACAAATCCACTGCCCCTACCAATTATCTTTTCTACTTCCACGCGCGCATCTTTCAGATTAATTCCCATAGACTTGAGGACCTTCGCAGCAATTCCAGTCCCCTCGCCAATGAGACCTAACAAAATCTGTTCTGTTCCAACAAAGTTGTGACCAAGCCTTCTTGCCTCCTCTTGAGCAAGCATGATAACTTTTATTGCTTTCTCTGTGAACCGCTCAAACATAGCTCTTGCTACCAATCGGCCACCCCTTCCCCTTCCTCGCGGAATAATAGAGAGTTGAGCTGCCACCGTTGAATGGAAATCTGGGCGACTTCTTCCTAAGGTATCCAAAGCATTGGCTCCTCGCAATCCTGTGAAAGCCCTCATCCTCAGTGGAGGTGCTTGTATACTGTACATCGCTTTAACTACTCTTCTTGTTTTCCCAGATCCCTTCAAATGACCCTTCCTTTCACTGGCCACTGAAGAAGGGAAGTTGGTCGACTGAACCAGAGCCCCGGCCATAATTGTCACCAATCAATCTGCATGCGGAAGCGATGTAAGGCACACAGACATATCCTTTCTATGAGTTCAGAATGAAGAAATATAATCTCGGCAATGTGTTTCAAACACACTTGAGGAACCAACATGTGTACATGGTACATTGTAGCAAGTGAGGTTGATATTATAGTTGCTGTAAATCAATTATGTACTGCTAATAACCAACAGATAAATATAAGACAAAAACACTCAATAACTTCCTCTCAAGAAAAAAACTAGAAGGTAGTACATTCTTATTCTTTGACTGAGTAGTTGTCCACAAAAAGCAGCAGTCACTGAATTTGAATGTGCACAATGAACGAAGGATGAGGAAATCTGATATGCCAAGCATGCCAAGTATAGTGATATACCGCGTACGAAAATGTGAAAGTGAGGTTCATTAGATGGATGAATCCTGGGAATAAATCCTGGCAGAGCAACAAAAAAAATATGCCCTCCATCCTAGTGGAAGGATAACATTTTGACTAGGCAGGGAGATTAATAAATGGGCTGAAAATGGATTATTTCCATAAAATCCCCTTAAGTGTGTGGCCCATATTTATCCCTTGCAAAAAGTAGCGTAATTTAGTCATGTGGGATGGCCAAAATAGAAGTGTAACGCTTCAAATGGGACTTATACGAAACGAAAGTGTAACCCTTCCACTTGGACGGAGGGAGTACCAAAGAAGGATATCAACCTACAAATAATAAATTTCTAAAATTTTATGAGAGCAAATTGGCAACTCAGTCCAAATAACACATATTTTAGGATCAAATTCGACACTTCCTTATATCCAAGTTCTATAGGCAGCAACGGTGTAACTATTGAGAAAATGAAGCTAGAAATTTGAGACTCAAAGGTCTAGAAAATTTAAAAAGGGTTGCACAATGTAGTCTATACATACCAGTACAGCCAAAATATACAAGCAATGGTTTGATGCAATTATCTAAAAGCTACAGATAGTAGAGTGAGCATAAGCTTTTCAGAATATGAATCGGGACCATATGCATCTGCTTAGAAAATACTCTCTAATCCAGAAGTAGGTCTGCTAATCAAACTAGGGTAAGCATCGAAGCATAGCAGCATAACAATCACGATAGACCTCTTTCTCAGTACCAGGCCACAGAAACTAATTATCATTCAAATTCACCCTTTAGATGTAAGCCTGGAAACAACAACAGCAGAAGGACCTATAAATTTTCCTGGTTAATAAGACTAATTTTATATAAAGAATCTTATCTATCAAACTTTACTTGCAAACAGAACTCAAGTCCAAGGAGCATTTTAATTCAAAAGAGGTAAGTAGCAGAAAAAATATACACATAAATTTAAGTCAAACATGAAACATAATCTCTGCCACACAGCCAATACAAGGACAAATACATTCGCCACCGATACTTGCAACATCTCATATATTACTCAATACTAAATAACAGGAAAGAGCAAAAGTTATCACAATCGAAAGTTGCAAACAAACACTAAAATTGGCATCTACATCCGTTCAATCAACCCTAACCAATTCAACAAACATAGCAGCTTTCGGTCAATCCATCGCAATACAAATGCAATCATTACGTGAAACATTTTCTAATCGAATTTTAAAAAAGAAACCCCCAAGTGCAGTAATTGAACTAAAATAAAAGCTCTCTGCCTCAATAAATTGGGCATAAGAAACTATATACATATATATATATATATACAACTATACATCGATATTGAAATTAGGTCAAAGTAAACAGTACCAGAACAAGTCGAGCTGAGTAAAGTTGAGAGAGAGAGGAATTGGGGAGGGGAGGAGATGACGGGGATGGTGGTGGTGGTGGCGGTGGAGAGAGGCGGGGATAGTCGGCCGGATTGCTAAGGGATAGGTGGGGGAGATGTGGCTGATAATATGGGTAACAGCCCGGGCTTTCGGGATTATATCTTCAACCTCTCTTTCTTTTAAGGGAGGGGATTTTGTATACGCTACTCCACCGGAAGGGCTCGCACTTTTGTCATGTAGCGGAAATTATCTCCACTCCTACTACCGTCACATTCGACCTTTGTATTAGCCGCCTCAAAGACGCTTTCTCACCCGTTGGATGATGCTTTCGATTTAAGTTACCGTCTGATGAAGTCCACTTGTCTGTTTGATCATTTAGGTCTTGATATTTTTTGTTCTGCCCTCGACTACTGGTTTCTGATTGGATGAAAATTGCCACAAAAGTTTGGACTAGGAATGCTGTTGTATTGTATCTGAGCCAAGAACCAAACTTCCAGTCCACTTCAGTCCCTTGATGACTTTTATTTTGGGTAAATTTTATGGGTGTGTTCAATTGGGTATTTTTTATCCAAGTTTTTTAATTTTTGGTTTTTCTCTTTCATTGGTTTCACAAGTTTTCTATTTATCTTTCTCTTACTTTTTACTTTAATCATTATAAAAACTCAAAAACCAAATTAAAAACTATCAATCCAATCGCACCCTATGTATTGTACATATTGATCTTGTACAAAAGCATATTACTCCTAAAAAGTGACTCTTTTTAAATGACCACATATTATTTTGTATAAGAATTTATGTGAAGAAATGAAAACAAATGTGATAACTTTTGAGCTTAACAAGTTTTTTTTTTAATTGAATTGACTCTTATTTGCGACGAATGTTTTTTAATTTCTCTAAATTAATAAATATATGTATATTTTCAAAAGATCAATTCAACAAGGTATAAGAGTACCATTCAATTATCATTATTTCTTGTTTAAGTGGATTAAGTAATGCAATAAAATTTGGTACCATTTCAGCTGCACCATAGTTCATGTTATACTCAAAAGCTGGAACAACAAATAGAGTGCTAATAAGCATTGGCTCTTATTCAAGTCTTAAACATTATCCGCTATGAAATTGTATTTATATAACTAGTAACATTTTAAACAACACAAATTTCGCTATAAATTTTAACTCGATCAGTATTCAACTCAAATTTAATGGTAGAAGAAAATAGTTCAAGTTTGTGTCTTGCAAAATAACGAGAATATAAACCCATGATACACACACTTGAACTTTCATCGACAAGAGGATTAGACAGAGAAAGATCCTCATTTTTATTTTTATTTCACCCGGAGAAAATTTAATCCAAAGGTAAAAAATGGAAAGTGTGATAATTTAGGACCATGTGATATAAATTCTTGAATAAATCATCAATGTAAAAAGTTTCCTCTTAGTTCTCTGGATCCACTATCCCTGCACGGTTTCAGGAGGTCCAAAATTCTACCCCCCAACCCCCCAACAATGAAGGTGAAAGGAGAAAATGGTAACATGGATGGTGATGGTGATGGTGATGGAGGGTATGAAAAGGAAATGAGGGGGCTAAAGAGCGAAACTTGGAACCAGTAGGGCCGCTTGTTTTTGCAAAAATCTTCAAAATACTTAAGTCAAAATTAAAGGCTGGAGGGGGAAGGAGCTTTTTGTGCTTTTGTTTTTTTTTAGTGCTTCGTGTCTATCTTATTAGTCATGCAGTTTTTTTTTTTTTTAATTATATCTCCCTCTTATTTTTTTAATTTTAATTGTTACAAAACTCAAATCAAAAATCACAACCCCATAGGAAAAAAAGAAGGAAAAAAAAAAACTCACTTCCCAATGGAAGCCAAAACAAAGGTATAAGGCAAAAATGAACTACTCCACATGAGTCATTAGCATTAAAAAGTTTCCAACAAAGTGGAAATTATATACTCCACTATAGTGGTACGGTAGCCGACCGCCCCGGCACTCTCATTCAAATTGTGCACATTATTAGCCCCTTTCCATCACCATCTCCTAATTAACCAATCTTACGAACCATTATAGAAGCTTGATTGCCATGGAAATGTTCTCGTATCTGACTTGTTAAAGCAGAAAAAGCAGCCCTAGTACCAAACAGTAAGGGGTCCCTCTCTAATCACACACACACACACACACACAGAGAGAGAGAGAGAGAGATGAACACAGCGTTCAGAAAATTTTGAAGGACTTGATCTTTTGTGTGAGGACAAATTATAAGTCATGCTGTTGGTGAAGATTCCAATTCTGTTACATTATTTGTGGTGTAGAAATGCTTCCCTCTTCTATAAATACTTCACCCATCCTTCATTCTTATGCATTCTCTCAACAGTACTCCTTTGTAGATTTGAGACTGCAGAGAGCTAGTCAGTCACTTGGTCACAGTTCGAAAAATTATTAGAGTTTAAAATGTGTAATGTTGGAGGTGAGGATTGGAGGGAACTAAACAGCTCGGCCATTTCTGCACTCTCTTTTGCCTTTCTGTTTAATTTCCTCCAATATCCCATCTCCGACTTTCACTTCCTAGATCTGTTGATGATGTTAAAAAGAAGAACAGTTCTTCTGGTGAAAAACTTGCCGATCGAGGAGTGGACAGGACAGAGAGGACTAGTGAAAGGTTGTATGTGAGAATTGGAGGAAGCTAAATAGAGTTGACATATATGACTGAACTATGGTTCAAATGCATTCCTGTTTAGTTTCCTCCGATATCTCACCTCCAACCATTACTTTTACCTGCAGAAGTTGCCACCTAGCTAGGTGTTTCCCACTGCCAAAATTTTGTTTTTGATTAGCACTAATATTCTTTTTTCGCTTTCAGTTTTCCTAAATATGCTTCCTTTTCAACTAACATGAACCCAAGAATTTTTCCGAGTCTCTGTCTGTGTGTGAGAGAGGGGCGATGCTGCAAAGCTTAAACATTGAAATAGGTAATTTTTTTTTCTTACTCAACAAGTACATCTTTGAATAGCTGTGCTCGGGGTCGGGTCTCACCATTGCAATGGGCGCGAAGCCTACCTTATATTTACACCTAGCCCATTCATAAACTTCACTCCTCAAAAGGCCCAGTACTCCTCTAGATGAATATTTATACTCCTCTAGATGAATATTTATTCACCAAAGATGCTATCCAAATTTAGCTGATCTCAAGTGAATTGACATATGTACCAAAAACACTTAAACCAGTATATATGTGATTCCAGCGAGTATTTTTAGTTTTGCTTGGCTATAGTACAAAAAATAAGGAATGATTCATTAGTCGCTTTTGAGTTTTGGGATGAAAATAATTTTGGCAAATTCCTTAAATTGCTAAGCAGGGAGTACAATACAATAATCTTCTGCAAGATGGAAAAATTACAGGTTGTGTGTGATTTTCACCCAAATTTTTTGATTTTTGATTTTTTTCTTTCATTGGTCCCACATTTTTTCTCTCTATCTCTCTCTTACTTTTTACTATAACCATTACAAAAATCCAAAAACCAATTCAATAAATCACTCGTCCAAACGCACCCTACGACGAAATAAACTTGATTCGGGCCATCAAGTAAACTTCAATTGTGATGCGCAATAATTAAATCTTGGCTCAAACGATCCACCAACTTTGACGAGTGCATGCAGAGGTTTTTAATCTTAATTTCATCAGACGCATGGAAAGAAAGAATTAACTAATCAAAAGGTTGCACTCTCAATGTTAAATGGTACTCCTTTGGTCTAACACAAGCTACATTGTCATGTGTGATTGAAACATGATCAAGATTATCTTATATATTAATTATAACTTCACTCATAATTAACTCGAAGCTTGATTAGCCAGGCAAAACCAAAGTTGCTATTTCGGGTACTCTCCTAGCTATGTGTCGTCTTCATATAAGTATCCTCTTCGAAAATCATGGTGTGGCGTAGAGTTATACTGCATAAAAGCCAAACCCCCAACCCCCCCCCAAAAAAAAAAAAAAAGTTATGTGGGGGATGGAATGAAGATTGTGGGTGGGGTGTGACAAATTATTTATGGTATCGGAGGGGCAATAATAATGGCAATGAGTTTCGAAACTGAGTGAGTGAGATGGAGTTGGAGATGGAGACGGAAGATAAAATGGCCACACAAATCTGTCGACGTCCAAACTCACGAGGTTACCAAGCGATATATTAAAGCATGTTAATTGGGCCTGTCCTGCCCCGTCCTTGCTGCTACTTACTATTAGGCCATTTGCCATTGCCATTAGCAGCTGGTGCAGCCCGCCAGACAGACGAAGCATCCCAATTGCACCTCATTGATTGTTCCTTTTCTTTTTCTTTTTTTGTTGTCACCCTATCTAGGGAGTACTACAATTTTTACAATAAAATGTGGACCCCACCCCCGCTCTTCAATTTAATTGGGTTTTGTTTCCTTAGATTTTTTGGGCCCTTTACTACTAGCGTGGGCTGTCCCAATTTTTCTTGCTGCAAGTGGCAAAAATAAAGGTTTGGCCTTCTTTACTGTGTGTATTTGTTTTCAATATATTGTAACCTGATCGGTGCCGGTAAAAAATGTTGCTCCTATTATATACTCTCTTAAAACTAGATAAATTGGTCTTCCTTCTTCAGCTTTTCTTGGTCCTTTTTTA
>JAOTQG010185049.1:3054-15025 GCA_025631175.1 Iris virginica | reverse complement strand
TTGTAATGTCCTGTATGCCCTATATATCTGGTTAGTTTGTTGTGTTATGTTTTCCACTTTGAAGGTCTTGTGAACCCTTTTCCACTATCTTATTTATTTTGAATCTGAGTAGGATTATTTTTGGATTATCCGATCTAGTTGATACAATCAGTTCTTTTTGTTAATTAGGACAGTCTTTGTTGTAGTAGAGTTGATGCTATCTTCTTGTCTCATAAATATTGATGTAATCCCCTGATTTTCATGAAAATTGCATTATTGAGAACTGTGAGCTTGTTTGCTCTTCGCCTTTAAGTGTGCCTGATCCCTAGTGAGGGTATGCATTCGTCTTTCCCTTTATTGTTCTTTCCTCCACCTTGAGGAAAGGGTGAGTTTTGGTTCTCTGTTCTAAATCTGTATCCTTTGCTTATAGACTTATAGTACGTGTGTTCTGCTAAATTTTGCTACTTTCACAGTTTCTATATTTCTCCATTTCATTGGTTTTGTTTGTTGTTATACTGGGATGTGCCAGCTATGATCTTCTTCATTGCCTGCATGGTTAGGCGAGTTGAGTTAAATTGCTTAGTACTATCTAGTGCAAGTTAACTGCACTGTAATACTTTGAGGATAATTATTTCTTTGGGCCTTTCAGGTTTACTCCCTCCAGGAACTCAGTTCGACTTATTTCGAGGAACAGCTGCTATGAAGCAGGATGTAGAAGATACGTATCCAACCACTATTAGTCATACTATCAAGGTAAGTTGCACCTATGTCTTTGTTAGGATAACACACACTTTCTTGTGCTTTAATCTGATTAATTTAATTTAAATTGGTTTTTACAATCTAAGGAATAGAGGAGGCATTCCAATAAGAAGTGGTACACTTTCTTTGTCCATTCTAGTATTAGGAGAAAAGGGAAAGGAAAATTTGTTAGTGTCCTGTTAGGTGATTATGAAAAGCAAAGAAAAGATGGTCCGTTAAATGACAAAGGTTCCTATTTTCCAATGGTAATTATAAAGGGATAAGGACTACCTTTTAATTTTCTCAGTTCCAGTTCCATTTGATCATAGCATCAACAATTTAAAATACTGGAGTTCCTCTAGGTCCAAATCCCCATAAGACTGCAAAAACCCCACACTTCCAAAGTAACATTGCAATTTTTATCATAACCAAAATCAAAAACTCAGGTCAGAAGAAAAGACGAAATGTTATGCGGACAGACCCAAACTTCTCCAGCCGCACCAAAAGGTTATTGCATAGGAGAAAGCAGCCTTACAATGGGAAAATAAGTGATGATGAGTTTCAGAAGCGCTCTTACACATTACACACCAACCTGGAGGGAACTGCTTGTACAGTCTTCGAACTTGCAGCCTAGCATTAATCTGTAGTTTATTATGAACAAGGGTCTAGGTGAAGGTTCTTATTTTAAAAGGAGCTTTAGCTTTCCACATCCTTGAATTGAGAGGAAAAGGACAGCAAATCAGTTGAGACAGGAATGACCAGGAAAAATATGACTGCGAACCCTCAAAAGTCCAAAACCGTAGAATCAGAAACAGTGGACAATCGCGTATGAGACAATAGACAAGCAGCTCAAGGACTTCATCTGTTTACCTTTCATTTAGATTTTGAAAATTCCAAGAAGGGGACTTGCCACCATCATAGAAAGCAGAAATAGGAGCTTAGTGAACCAAAGAAAGTGTTCACTAGCTCAATTCGGATGATGTCTTTGTTGACCAGAAAGAAGATGTGATGGGTTTGTCTTAAGTTACGGGAGCTTGTGTCTGGTTGAGGTACTAGTTCGATAAAATGGAAGAATGAGAAAGAGATCATCACCATCAATGTTAATTTGGTCTTACCTTGCCTACAACATTGCTGTTGATAGTGATGTTATTAATCCTTAGTCTTGACTCTATACTCTATAGCCTTGTTATACCGTTATGCTAGCCATGAAGCTTCCTCTTATAGCCATTTCCAAGCTTCAAAGGATCCTCTGCACTCCTGAAGCCTTCTTTTGTTTTATCTCGCTTTGTGCAACTTGAATTAAAAATTAAAGAAAAAGAAACAACAGATATTAATATCTTCGTTTCCTTTTGTGAAAGATGGTTTATGCTTAAAGGAACATTCCACTCCTTATGTCTTCCCTGGTTCAAGGCCTTAAAACTATCACCAGTACAGAACCTAAACAAGTCAAATCCGTAGGTGATTTTATAGGACAAGGAAATTATATCCAGTTCCATCCATTTTGGTTCATGCAAAATTTTACCGCAAATAACTTTGAAATTGGAAAAACTATACTCACTTGGCTGAAACAGATATCTTCTACACAAAGTACCGGATGTCCAATCCCCCATTGTTCCTCATAATGCACCATGGCTGAACTTACTAGATCAATCACTGAGGCACTACCTAATTATCGACAACGTTATCAATCTCCTATAGAGCCTCTATTAGCGCATGTAGGTTTTAAGTCTATTGATGTTTTCTTCTTAGGAATATGACCAAGGAAAGAGGAGGCACTATTAGCATAAGTCTGAGAGAAGGCTAGCTATGGATCACCTCCCAGTGAATAGGGAGAAAAGCCATTTTGGACATCTCAAACGCTGGCAGCGAATACTCCCTCCATTCCTAAATGAGCGACCCAACTGACTTACGCATAGTTTTAGGGAAAAAACAAATGTGGTAAAAAGGGATTTGTTTGTGGGTTCAAAAAACTCGTGTGGCTTTAATTCAAACTTGGGCATAGTTGTTAAAAGCGTGCCTGAGGCCCGCCAAAGCCACGAGGCTCACATGAAGCCCACTCTTGCGCCTCGCCTTACTTGAGGCCCGCCTCTTGAAAGTACTTATAGCCCATTCAGAAAGGTTTATTTCTAGTGCACATATTATTCAAGGTTGCAAGCAATATTCGGCAATTGGACGGTAAAAAATGTCCTAATTTGGGAAAGGCCCTCATATATAACCTTAGCACTGTGTCAGGATCCTAAACTATGTTGTTTTGTCACTAACTTCAATTGTTTAAGCTATGCGCCTCACTTGTGTGAAGCTTGCACCTTGTCTTGGGCCTTGCGCCTAAGGCTCCAGAGATCTTTTACGCTTCAGTGTGCTTTTCGCTTTAATAATTATGGACTTGAGGATCGAGAATAGGAAAGATTCCTTGGAGGACACTTCTTATGGAACATCCCAAAAAGGAAAAAATGGACACTTATTTTGGAACGGAGGGAGTATCTTAATTTCAGAACCAGCTGTCTTGCCAACACCTCACTAATTGCTCTTCCCTCTTCACTTCCTGAACAATACATTGTTAGTTGACCCCTGACTTGTAAATTTTATCTTTTCCTCCCCATGAGAATTATGAGAATGTTTTGAGTGCATCTCTCTTGCAAGTTCCAATCGCACATTAAATCTTTTATTTCTCTCTCCAATTTGAACCGTTTGTGATATTAGATTACTAATTTCAGATGCCAATTAAATAATTGTTCCTATATCCCACCTGACTGCATGGACCCATAATGAATTTTGAGTTGCCCATCCACCTGAAAAGTCGACTAGTATTTCCTTCAATTAATTAGGTGCTGGATGAATGCCATATTCGAAAATACACTCATCCGACATCCATATTAGTAAATGATTACATTAAGTTTGCAGTTCTGCATTTATCTTGTGCTTTTTGCTCCACCTTCCTTGAATCTTAAGCCTGGGGGAGCATTAATGCTCAATCAAATTAGTGTGTAGTTAGGTTAAGGTCCATGCTTCATCGTAACTCAGAATTACTCAATTAAATATTTAGTTCACAGTCCATGCAAATTTCTCATTATGGTTCGTGCTCTTACTGCAGTTCGGTAAAAAGAGTCATCCGGAATGTGCGCGATTTTCACCAGATGGACAGTACCTTGTTTCATGCTCTGTTGATGGATTTATTGAGGTTCATCTGCTTACTAAGAATTTATCGTTTATTCTGTTTAATCTTGTTCAGCATTACTAATGATTACAGTTTGAATCAGGTTTGGGATCACATAAGTGGGAAACTGAAGAAGGATCTTCAGTATCAGGCTGAAGTGAGTTTAGTTTTGTTTCTATCTTCTTAATTCTCTCCCTTTTTTCAATAATACTACATTCTGCTGTATTTGCATATACATCATTTGTTGTCAGAACTCATAAAGTACAGTTTGGGCACCATCTTCTGTTGTTTTTAATACTTTAATTTGAAGAAAAAAAATTTGAAGCATTATGTACTCTTTCGGGCACTATCGCAATTGTATTGAGATTCTGTCTTCGTAAGTTCTCGAGTTTAAATATATGCATTCAGTCCTGGAATATTCTTGTTCGTTTCACATTAAAGTTGTGTTGAAATGATGATGTACTTGAGTAGGAGCTTCAAAGCATGTGCCACCCTGCTGGGCCATGATCCGGCTGATGCTTTTGGATGTGTGGTAGCTTAAGATTCATTCTATAATGAACTAATGTTGTAATTTATCCTTAATAGTTCAGCAGAATTATTATATTTCCTTTTCTCGACTGTATGGCGGTGGTTGTTTTTTTTGAAGGTTGGAGGGGATATTGACCTAAACCCAACCCTTATTATTTTTATTGATTAGAGTTTACAAGAATAACAATGAGGGCTTAAAGCCAGGAGATATCTTCAACAAGATAATAGTATTCTGTACTGGAAAGGAGGACAAACTGTTCACCAGATAGAAAGAGAAGAAAATAATACTGCAAAATAAAGCTCCATACTTTGCATTAGCCCAAACAGAATACGAACACCATTCCCTCCCTCCCAATGGGTCAGGAAAGGGCCCGATAGCGAGAGCTCCTTGAGTTTCTCCCCATCTATAAGCATAGTTATTAAGGCCATGAGCCTCGATACCTGGCTCAAGATGTGACTGCCTAGAGACCTTATCATCTCACGTACCTCGGGCGAAGCAAAGTGAAATGGTTAAACTAGTGCAAATTTGAGGCAGTATGCATCCGTGTATTACCAGTGAACGGTTACTCATTCATCATCTATGATGATGCTGTTGTAATGTGTATGGTTGCTGTATGATTCCTTTGGATAGCTAACTACTTAATGATGCAGTTGTGTCTCCGTCAATGTAAAAAAACAGCATATAATGCAATATGTTAGATATTGGTCATGTTTCAGTTGCTTGGTTATTCTACTACATTTATAATGGTTTGCTGTAGATAAGTTTTTGCCTTCTTAATACTTTTGGTGGTATTTAGAGTATTGCAATTTACTTTTGTAGGAAACATTTATGATGCACGATGATGCTGTCCTCTGTATTGATTTTAGTCGAGATTCGGAAATGCTTGCTTCTGGATCACAAGATGGGAAGATTAAAGTAAGATCTTTTACTTGTAATCTTTTACTTTCAAAGTGAACTTTTAAGATGTTTTCACTCCAGGGACTTGCAAGCTGCCATGGGGATGGTATGGAGTTGGGAAGCATGGTGATATACTTTATTTGAAGTGCTGTCCCTTCCAATCAGAACGGATGCGTTACGATGTATTATGATGAATTTATCTTATATAATCTTGTATCACGTTGTGTGAATTCTATAGTTCTTCATGAATGCATAGATCCTTGATCTTTGTGAATAGTCACTAGGAGCAATTTTGATATTCAGAAGAGTGATCTGGAGAAAGGGTTCCTCCGTTACTCATATTAGCCATTAATAATTATCCTTTACTGGTGAGACATGCATTATGCCTCGCAGTGTGGAAGAGTTTAGCCATGTGGGCTTTGGTCGATCGAGGGATGCTTTTTTGCTGTGGATTGTGCCATGTTCAGTTTGTTGTGGTATATCTGGATTGAGAGGAACTCTTGGATCTTCAAAAATCGAGAGTTATCACTTTCATTGTTGTGGGAGAAGATTACTGTGCAGTCTTCTCTATGGGCAAGGAGTTTTTGCACATTTCAGGGTTTGTCTTTGGGAGATTTAGCTAGAGATTTGAAAGCTGCTATAGATTAATTTCGTGTATATCTTTTGTTTTTGGATGATTTTGGTGGATTTCTTGTCCACCTTTCTTTGTACATTCTTTCTCTATCAATGATTTTCTTTTATCATCAACATTTTTTTTATCCATTACTGATCGCATCCTTGTTGCTCTCACACTTGTCTCCTTGTGGGCAATGTATAGAAAGTTCATTTTCGGGAAGATCATTGGCTCAGGAATGCTCATTTACATTTTCTCCTTGGCATTTTTGTCTTTCTTCTCTTTATGAGGTGCCTATTTCTCTGAGTTCCACTATGGAAAAGCCAACTTTATGTGAATCTCAAGTATAGGATATGCGCGATCTCTTTATGTCTTACCCTTTTCTAATCCCGGTGATTATGGCTCTTTCATCACAATGGAGTTTTTTCCGCCGGATCGTTTCTTACTTCTTTGGCAACAATTCTGAGCTCCTTTCATTTTCCCTTCAGCATTTTTTATATGGAAACGTAGGGTTCCTCGAAAGCTGAGGGCCTTTTTGCTTGGTGAGTTGTGCTCAAGCAGCTGAATTTATAAATATTTAAGAAAATAATGCAGACCCTGAAGGCTATTTTACTTGGATGTGTGTGATTTAGTGAAACTCATGAGAAGGCTCTTTTCTTTGCTCAGTACCTTGGATGTTATGGTGTAATATGTTCAGTATGCTGGAGTAGAGTTAGTGTGCCCCTCTTCTTTGGAGGCACAGTTGACCAAGTTTAGCAAGTGTGACCAGGGATTCGATGGAACTGAACCTTTTGGGTGATTCAAATTCAGTGGATCATTGTTTACGCCTAAACTAATTTATCCGGCCAAAGAGATGTATATTTTCTCTTTCGAAATCAGAATTAACTTAATTTTAATAGCTCTTTGCATAATGGTTGCAGGTTTGGCGTATGAGGACTGGTCACTGTTTCCGTCGTCTTGAGTGTGCACATTTTAAGGGTGTTACTAGTGTTGTCTTCTCTCGAGATGGAACTCAGCTATTGAGCACGTCATTTGATGGAACTGCAAGGTTTGGTTGATAACTTTGGCAGTTATAGTGGGCATGTTAACGAGTAATTTCAAATTCTCGTCATATGTAATTTCTTTAGTTGGATTCAATTTACTCTATAATCTTACTAGCTACATTAATTAATAGCAGCTCCATTAGGAATCAATGCTATTTGTAAACAAACCTGGTCTTGAGTTCTTAAATTGATATTGTGCTGTTTTAATGTAGAATACATGGAATTAAAAATGGAAGGTTGTTAAAAGAATTTCGTGGCCATACATCATACGTAAATGATGCCATCTTTACAAATGATGGATCTCGGGTCATCACAGCATCCAGTGATTGCACTGTCAAGGTCAGATGCCCCTTCATATATTGTAGCTTCGGAGCAAAGGCTGAAGCATTTTTATCTTCCTCTTTCTGGATTGTTGTTGTCTGGAGTGTATCATCAGTATTGCTAAGTTTCATGCAGGTCTGGGATTCCAAGACGACGGATTGTCTGCAGACGTTTAAGCCGCCACCTCCATTAAGGGTATATATTTGATTGTAAACGTCAAGTTAATTGGATCCATTAACGTTTTCTATTTCTTGTTATAGTAAATCTCTTTCAATGTTGTAATTTCTTTCTGAAATCTTAACCTTACACTTTTGTCCTTAGGGAGGCGATGCATCAGTAAATTCTGTCCACCTGTCCCCAAAAAATCCTGATCACATCATTGTGTGTAACAAAACATCATCAATTTACCTTATGACACTTCAAGGACAGGTAACTGCTCATTTACTTTATATGATTGCTGAAAATTTTTCTATTGGATATGATGAGAGAACCCTTAATCAATAGATGATTAAGAACCCTTTCTCCTACGGAAACGATGGAACGTTGATTGGTAAGGTTTGGATGAGCGGCTAATCAACCCAACAAACGCAATTGCTTGAAGAACTGAATAGATAAAGAGATGAATGCTATCAAACCCCTAGATCTTGATTAATCTAAGAACTCAATAGTGGAATAAATTGCTCAAGAACAAAATTCAAGAACAAAGATTTCAAGTGAACGAAAACTCATAAGAGAATTCTTGGAACAAAGCAAAAGCTTTCAAATTGTATTATTGATCAAAACACTGTATTATTGAATACAATGAAGGCCTTTATATATGCTATAAACTTGAAATCCTAAGTCTATTAGGAAATAGGAAAACTAATTACATAGGAAATCCTAATATAAAAGGATACAATTACAATTAAATTCCTAATACAAATAGGAAGCAATAAATCAGGAAAATAACTTGAACAAGGAAATAGTATTCCTATTAGGAAACATTGACTGGTTTCCTTGTGGGAAAAGGATCTGCGACTGATCTGCACTGTCCTGCTGTCGTGTAGCTTGCTATCAACATCCCTCGCACTGCTCGCAGGATTCTTGCTCGCCAAGCATGCATAAAGAAACAGTCCTGTCCTCGCTCGCTACTGTCCTCCCAAATCCTGCTCGGGTGACTGGACCTTGTAACCTTGATCCTCCCAGATCCTGCTCGCCACTAGCTCGCTAAATCCGGTGATCAGATTCCACGCCTTTGCTCGCGTGACTGGACCTTGTAACCTTGATGAGGTCGCCGTTGGCCTTGGCGACCACTCATCATGATATATTATTTTCCTATGCCAGGGTACTTATTAGATATTTTATCGTTAGTTAAGAATTCACATGCCCATTTTTGTCAAGATCATTGGTGTAAATGGACAAAGTTCTCACCAGCACACCCCTTTGATTAGGTATTTTTATTTCTTTGATAGCATTTTTTGATTAAAAAAGGTGCCGTGGTTCGGAACTTCTTTGACAGTTGAAGTTTTCCAGATTAAGAGCCCGCGGGCAGTTTTACGGGATAAATTTATTTTAACTTCGTTGACACTGATCAGTGAGGGTAGTAAAACTGATACCTACAGGAGGAGAGAGTTCAAGGATATGAGAGCTGATCGAGTGAATCATGTATGGTATTCAAAGAATCGGTGGAAGTTCCATCGACTCTTTTAATTCATTTTTCCACCTTTAATTACAATTCTGATCATGTTCTGGTACAGTTGGATGCTCACTTGACTTATATTGGTTAGTAACTTTTCCCTGAAAATGATTCAGCAAAATTGTCCAGCAGCTTTTAATTTTCAAGCATAAATCAGTAGCATTGCATCGTACTAAATGGCGGAAAAGGATTCATTTAGCTGGCCCCGAATTTGATCGGGACATGCTACATTCGGTTGAGTGTTGAGTTGAGCAAACAGTAGGACCATTCATAAAAGATAAAATTTGTAATGAACACATTTGTGCGATGGTATAAGGTATCCCAATAGCAGGAAAATTGGAAGAACTCGCTTACACGCGATGTAGACTGCTTTGTGCTTGACATCGATAATAAAGAAGATATGAATGAGTTTGGCATGTGTGACACCTTGCATTGAACATAACTGGATAAGCGTGAAAGGATTCATGTAGTTGACTCCAATTAAATGGATCAAAGATTGAGTTGAGGTTGATGGCATTGCAAAAAACGCGTCTCGGTTCATTTCTGATTTTTTTTTCTTTAACTGCAGGTTGTAAAGAGCTTCTCATCTGGTAAAAGGGAAGGTGGTGATTTTGTGGCAGCTTGTATATCACCCAAAGGAGAATGGATTTATTGTGTTGGTGAAGACAGGTATGTTTGTATAATGTTGATGCTTGATTTGTCTCTCTATTTTCTAAAGTTCCTAATCGGTAAATTAGCGCTGTTTATTTCATCTCTATTTTCTGCATCTTACCATTTATTTGTAGTTCTTGTCATACTGATTATATCCTATCTCCTAATATTGGTTTGCCTGAAGTTCCTTAGCAATATATTTGTAAGTAATTTAAAGAGCTGGGGATTCTTACAGTCATTTTACGTCTTTAATTGTATGCCCTCTCAATGAAAACATGGTTAAAATTCTATGAGAGTTTTGCCATGTATTCGAGATATTAAGAAGATGTTCTTCATCGGATAGTAGCTTGTTTGTTCTGTCTTTTCATTCTGTTTCATTTCCTTTTTGTTACCACTTTTATTTTGATGGAGATTTGTACAACAAAGAGGTGGGAGATGATGTTAGTCAGAGAATAAGCTTAGGTTGAATGAAGTGAGAAAGTTTGTTTGAAGTTCTATGGTATTACCTTGTACCCTTAAAATGAAAAGACAATGCTCTAGAACACCTTGAATGTCTTTATTGGTGCAAGATATTTGAAATTAAGAAGACATGGTGATAGTTTAGCTGATATGGAAATGTTAGGGTTTGTGTAGGTAAAACTGTAAGGATCAATTTAGAAATGAAAACAACCATGATAAAATGAGGTAGGCACAATAGGATTTACCATGAGTGAGAATCAGTTGACATAGTTTAGACATCTGTAGAGCACTAATTGCAACATTTAAAATGTGATAATAACAATATAACTACAATGCTAGGCATAAGGAAGACCAAAACAAACATGAATGAAGATATTTCTTGGTTCTATAACAAAAAAACAATTAATGCGGGTACGAAGGAGTGTGATCCAACAAAGTTATATTGTTTTGAACAGGTGTGTTGGAAAAAAATATGTAGTTTACCCGAGTTACTGGAATAAAGCTGAGTTCAGTCAAGTGAAGATATATTGTTGCTTGTCATTGCTATTGCGAACTTGTTCTTTTGCATGCTTAATTGCATTTGCTACATAATATCTAATATGAGCTTTGTGCAGAACCTTGTACTGCTTCAGCCACAATTCTGGAAACCTGGAATACTTGATGAAGGTAAGCTCTTGATCACCTTTAGGGAATTATACTCGTTACCTAGCTTTTGCGGGTGTGTGGTAAGGTCTTCCAGTCGTGACTGGACTTGTCATAGCTTGGAGGCTATGCATGATTTTTTACTGAAAATTCGACTTAGACCTTGTAGTAATTGAGTCTCGTGCACTTGACCATCCTTGATGTTGACACTCTCAGCTCGCACTACTTTTTGCCATAGAAGATGCTTATTGAGTCGATGGACAACCCTTTACGTAAATCTGTTGTAGTTTATCATTGGAGCCTGTGGTTGGTCCACCCTTCACTATGTTTTTTTGCATTTTAACCTTCTTCTTTTTTGTTGGTTAAGATAATTTAGATCATAGTAACAGATCAATACACAGAACGAGTAAATCCTTTGAATGCTTTTACATCTCTGACATTGTCATCTCCGTTCGGCTCTGAAGAAATTCGTAAAGATTTGCATATTTGTTATTCACAGGTGCATGAGAAAGACGTAATTGGCATTGCTCACCATCCGCACAGGAACCTTGTTGCTACGTACAGTGAAGACTGCACAATGAAACTATGGAAGCCTTGAAATCTCCTTTTCGTTGTTGATCTTTCTTTTCTCCCTTCCAACTTTTCTTTTACCTCCTTTGGGTTTTGGGGTGGCGGGGGAAGGCTGTGGAGGGTTTAATGATTCTTCTTCTCCGTTTTGACAGTAACTACTGTTTCAAGCCTGTTGCAGCAGCACCCTCTCTCCGTCTCCTTTTTTCTACCTGGGTAGTAGGCATGTAGTAGTGGATAGATGAATATTGTTGGAAATGTTCATGTGCTGTAGTAAATTAAATATTTTAGTTCTTTCTTTTGAAAATGAAGGGATCTATTCTTTCTCCTACATACAATTTATCCATCGTGATCACATGAACATCCTCCTGTTTCGTGACCAAAAAATGTGGAAGTCTACGGCATGGTTAAAGGCTTCCAGGTTATCAGGCACATTAGTAACCCCGATCCCCTTCCCATAATCCCATTAACCGCACCAAATACTTTTGTCTGGAGAATTCTATTCTCCCCGTTTTATTTTAAGTGTTTTGTCACCGTTTTATTTTAATTGTTTTAAAAACGATATATTTTCTCACAACATGTCCCCGTTAAGTTACTACTAATGATCAAATATGCATAAATTTTGTGTATTGTGTGGGCCGAAAAGTTAGTTAAGGCTTCGATTGGCTGGGCAATATGGACTGATTTTGTGGTACACATGTTT
>JAOTQG010184938.1:0-16776 GCA_025631175.1 Iris virginica | reverse complement strand
GGTGAGGAAAGTGAGAGCCTTTGTTGAAACCTACTTGCTCCTCTCTATATTTAGACCGAATATGCATTTTTCTAATTAGCTAGATTTAAAGTCTGGGGTTCCATCTCAAAACCAATTGGCAATGAGAGGAATAGCCTAGAATCTTTACTAATTACTAGCAAGACTTGTCTTTACCCAGTGTGGGTTTCAATGTCTCAATATGCCCCCTCACGCGCGTCCGAAATAGCTTACGTGTAGACTATTTGGATTACAAGTGGCGTGGACTAGATCATCGTGGGCCGGAATACGCTAGCACGTCGGTAGAGTCTGATGTCATGTTTAAAGTCCGGGGTTCCATCTCAAAATTAATAGGCAAAAAGAGGAGTCGCACAGGACCTTTATTAACTGTTTGTGAGGCTTGTTTGCACCCGATGTGGGTTTCAGTTTCGGTTTTACAAATAGCATCCTTACCCACTACTTGATACCCTTGAATGACACCAATCTCTCCCTTTCCTCTCTTATCTGCTAATATGCAATACAATGATTGGTGTACAATGACATTCCTTGATCTCTCTTACAATTTAAGAGGTAGGTAACAATTAAAACCTTAGCAATCAAAACTCCGTCAGCAAGTCATATGCAGTTAGACTTAAAAGGTAATGGAAGCTGACAAGAAAAATCATAGTGACCGGCGACCGCAAACAAAGATGAGCACTTGAACTAGATTGTGGAAGAACCTGTAGAGTAAACATAGAGCCGATGGAGACCTTAGTATAATAAACAAGGTACATAACTAAATTTTCATTGTTCATCAAATATATTTATGGAGAAAATTATCACAGTTGGTGAAACCCCAAATAATCTGCACTAACTAGTTTCCTTCTTTGTATGCTCATCAATGGAGCATAGGGTGGAAGACAGTTCTTTGATATGAAACGCCATGAGCAAAAAGAGGAAGCACAAATATGACATCACATTATATGATACCTCTGTCTAACCTAAAGCTTGTCACCTAACCACTTGCATAAACAACGATCAAAATTTAAGGAATAATCCATACTATTAGAACACATATGCAATATGAACACGTCAACACATACATACAACATGCACATGCACACACCCGTATGCATGCATATGTGCACCCATATTAGGCACGCAAATGAAGTAAACTGCTCATAGAACCCGCATACCAAATCTAATGATAATTTTGCTACTTCTCTAACAGATCTTCCTTCATCTCTTCCTATATTATTTCATTGATGACTACTTTCCTACTTCACTAATTCCTCCTTTGTCTCTTTCTACATTATTTCATTAAAGAAGAAACTATCACAAAGAAATAAGGAGTTGTTAACAGGGAGGACCTATGCTACTCAGATAAAATCGAAAGAGAGACTTAAGTTTCTTCCATCTATGAGTATCCGACAGGGGAAAGCCCCTAAAAGACACGATGAGGCGACTCCAGAATTTGATACCACCACAAAACATTACTCCAAATATGCAACACGTCTGACAACACATGGTTATCTTTGTCATTTCCATGACGAAACACTTGGCCTGACAGATAACAGTGCTTCTCTTAATCTTCAAGTCATAACTTGAGATCTAAGGTTTTTAGATTTCGGTGACTATCCAGGAGTATCACAAACTAAAATGAGTAATGTAGAATATAGATGTGTCCAAGAGTCTCTAGCTAGTTCATGAGTCCTACATATGTTCAACACATTCAAGAGTAAATACTCTCTTGGAAACATTAGTCTGTATTAGGACTCAAGCTAATGGCCTGAGTGGCCCAGCAATTAGCATTCTTCGCAATGCTGAATTGCATGATAGATGCTAATCGCCCAGCCCAAAAATTAGTTATTGCATTTAATTCGATGGCTAAAAGCATGCCTACCTGATGAGTTATATGCAACAAGATACCAGTCAGCAAGCTGTTAATAATGAAAAGTGCACCAATCCCAAATCTTGCCACAAAACCAAAAACAGTAATAAATGAACAAAGAGACAAAGAAACCATTTTCATTCTCTCATGAGGTTTGAACAGGACACGTCTATTAAAGCATAACAGAAGAATAAGGTCGATGCAAAAGAGAGTGGGGAAATAATGCAAGCTATAATGTACCACCGAATATAGTGTGTATCCAAAAAACTATAATGGACAGCTAAATTACATACCAGCAATCATTCGCATCCAGCAATTAAATCTTCAACCTAAAAATAAAGAAAAATATATGTTTGTTAAATGAAAGCACAGAGAACAATTAATCATGTTTAGGCATTAAGATTCACATCATAAAAATAACTGCTTTTGCGGTTAATGAAACTTTTTGGTAGTCAATAAGAATCCCTAAACAAGTAAATTGTTAATTAAACAATCCTAATTTTTGGCAAACTCCCTGCATAGAAGCATGCACTTCTTTAGCTAGCTCAAATTTGACTGTCCCCTAAGAGAAAAAAAAATGCATGGCAGTTCAAAAATCATTTATAGAGTCTCCGACTTTCCCCAAGGGCAAATAATTTGTATTAAGCCCCACATGAATATCAATCTAATACATTTTTTTCCCAAAAAGTAAAAATTCAATAATGTTCCCTCAGTCTAAAAGATAAAGCAATTCATTTACTTTGACACATGCCAATTAATCTACATCATATAGTTGCATGGCTTTGCTTCTTAGATTCTTACAATACCTGAATCTATGTTCTGATTTGGTTTCTTCACTTGGTTTCTTTACCAAAATAAAGTTTGCAAGCAATGGAGGAAAAAGAAAGAAAAAAAAACTAACTTCAAACAGACAATTGCCTGGGCAAATCAATTACTGATAAGATCACAGCTCTATTACGTATCAACAACTCAAGCCTGATCAACAATGTTTAGTGAAAGAAAACAGCATAATAACTGATTAAATTTAACTTAATTCAATTAATCACAAGGAATAAAGCATTAGTTCCACGGACGTGCAGCTTGCTTTGTACCTAGGGTAACGGAACACGAAATGAAAATAAAGTAGTCAAAATAACAACCAAGCTATAAAACAATTACTGGATGTTACGGCGCAGTACTACCTGATCGGAGATCTAGCCGAGGCGTGGCTAGCCGGAGGAGTTCCAAAATGCCGTTGAACGGTTATCAAAAGGAATGGGACCTGAGTTCCCAGCACAGATTGAAAAAGAAACCCTAGAACGTGAAGGAGAAGAAGAAGAGAGCTTTTGCTTCTTTTTTTTCCTTTCAAAAAAGGGTTTGTTAGAGCAGGAGTCAATAGTGCGAATGATTCTTGCAGTGGGCCATCATTATTATTATGGTAATCTAATCTTTCCTCTCACTGCATTTAAACTTTAAAGTTCATTTGTCAGATTCATAAACTTTACATTTACCCCCTTAATTATTCAAGAACACCGATGTTCCCCTCCAACTAAACTAAAATTCACTCTTTCCCTCGTATTCCCCATAACGTGAGTGACTCATTTTTACTTTGGGCAAATTGCAGAAATGGTCCCTGAACTCAAAAAATATTTGAGAAAAAGTCATTAAACTCAATATTGCTTCATTTTGGTCCTTATTTTGAAAAAATTAAGCGCAATTAGTCCTAAATCTAATTTCGATCCAATTAAATTTGAAATAGAAATAAATATGCATGGTACTTGTTAATGACGGGGCAAAAAGTATCCAATTCACTCATTTTTTTCGTTTTTTTACCTATTTTTCTCATAGAAAATGGAGAACATAAATCAATTTGACGGAGAAAATGAATGAATTAGAGGTTTTTATTTCCGCTATTAGCAAGTGTCATGTATGCTTATTTCTATTTCAAACTTAACTGGACCAAAATTAAAATTAAGGACCGATTGCGCTTGATTTTTTCAGTACAAGGACCAAAATTAAGTAATCTTGAGTTTAAGAATTTTTTTCTCAAATATTTTTTGAGTATAGGGATCATTTCTGTAATTTACCTTTTTACTTTTTACAACTAAATTAAGTTTAGATATTACTTCCTTCATTCGTTTTAAATAGATAATTTCCTTACTTATTTACAAAACTTTAACGATATAGATTATTATTTTTAAATTACACTATTATTTTTTTTGGTAAAATAAGACTATTTTTGGGACACATAAAATTAATAATAAATTAATATTTATTGATGCTATGAAATAGGAGATAAGACAAAAAATTGAACAAAAAATTCTAACTCATTAAAGGTAGAAAATATGCCCTATATAATAGTGGAAGTGTGAAAATAATAAATTGATTTAGCCTTGCAAACTCATCACAAAAATATAATAAATATTAATTAAATATGAAATTTGTTAAATATATATACTTATAGTGTAATTACAATTATATTTAATAAGTAGTAGTTGCTAGACGTTTTTCAAATTTCAGATGATTAGATAATTAGATTTAAATTAAAAAATGAATTAATAAAATTAAAATCTCAATTACATATGTAGAACCCTCCTCCTCTTCCGCATATATGAATCTAAAATCAACGGGGGTTAGTTCAAGTGGCAAACGGTTTGGATTCGCTTAAGAGAAATTTCGAGTTTGACTCTCATCGTATGCAAAAAATGTCTGTCGAAAGACTCACCCGTCAATGCTAGATGCACAACTCGAGTCAGACTGGATTAATAAGAACGTATTCCTTGATACCAGTAAGTAAATATGAAACCATAATGGGCCGCCGGTCAAGAGAAAGGGTGGTGCTATTTACCGCGCTAAAATTTTTAAAATCGCCTCCAATTTTGACAAAAATACCCTTATTATTTATCGCCCCAATTTTTTTACTTCGCTCCATTATCATATAATCACGTTAATACCTTAAATTTAATATTTGGGTCGTTTCATTTTGAAAGTTTCAGCAAATGAAGAAAATTAGGTAAATCCTGAATAAGGTGATGGAAATGGGAAGCTAAGCGGCATTAACTTGTTTGCAAATTGATGGCTCTGTTTAATATTTACATTCCCGTTTACCTTCTAAGTATGATTTTTGTATCAGAAGCAAAACAAACATAGGTAGATAGAAATATTGATTGACCTGCTAATTTGTGCACAATTATGGGTATTATTAACACACAGTGGTTTACACTTTACATCTACCTCCCAAAGGCATGAATTCATGAAGAAAAATCTTAACCACTGGTGCAAGGTGGTAGCGGAGCTACCACTGTGCCACTTACCGGTTACGGACTTCGGCGAAGGTGCAAACCTGACATTCTTCAGTAATCTCACATCATCAGATTTCGGCGATGGAGGTGGTTTTACGCTTTTTGACTCTCCGGCGGTGTTGGTAGTTTCTTTCATCACCTCAACCTGATTTTTTTTCAAAACTGCCAA
Organism: Iris virginica; assembly: GCA_025631175.1. NCBI lineage: Eukaryota > Viridiplantae > Streptophyta > Magnoliopsida > Asparagales > Iridaceae > Iris > Iris virginica. Next base: position 11,459 of record JAOTQG010184938.1, on the reverse strand, counting down.
GACCTCGTCCATTGCAGGCCTCATTTCCTTATCAACTTGTAGACACTCGAATGCTAACTCAACCACTGATGTAGTCATTCGGTTGACACTTTCATTTGATCCGTATCCTAAACTAGGGTTGATCAGCTCATCGAACACACACTTTTGAATCCTGCTTATCCCCAAGTTTAGTAAGTTTATCTCGTGCCTGTGCCTACTGTTTATATATGTTAATGTTAATAGATAATTTGTTGATTGACAATATAAATATGATTTGTAATTAATGAGATCCTCCATTTGTAAACGACTGATTAATAGTCTTATATTATAACATTTAAGGTATTTAAATGTATAAATATTAAAATTAAAATATTAATGTAAATATATAATAATGGGATAAAAATGAAAAATTAGAGGCCATAATTGAAAAAATATTTTAATAAAAATAGAGGGAACACGATCTCTTCAATTGACGTAGGGGAGTAAAATGCTGAGCCCATTTGGGCCCAAATTCGAAAGTTAACGGAATCATTTCTCAGTTTAGTGCCTCTAATTTCACATCCTAACAGCGTATCTTCCAACCATCATTCAGCGTTGAGCTTCACCGGTAAACCCCCAAAATTTGCTCTCTCTCTCACTCTCTCTCTCTCTCGCTCTCGCTCACACGCACATACAATTATTTTGATTTTTCGAAGTACTATTTATTGATTCAAATCAGTTCGATGTGTCAATTCTATATAAGCATCCAGCTGTAGCCAGGAAGTTAATTTTATTAGGGTTTGTGATTGGACAGTGATGGTGTGATATAATTTCTTAAGTTTTCCAGCCCATACAAATTAATGTGCGTCTATACATCGGAATTAATTGTTAATGAAGAAAATTGATTATTTTAAGTTATTGCTTTTATATATTTCCCGGGTTTTGGTTTCTGCTTTGGAGAATCATAGTGCTACAAAGTTAAGCTAGAGTCAAGCAGTTCCCCATTGCTTATCGGGTAGATGTAGGCGGTTAAAGCACTCATGATATGAAAATCTGTTAAAGCGCTCATGTACATTTAAAGGGAGCTTTCCTTCCTTTTCACTTCCCACTGCACTTTCATAGAACCATATGAAGGTAGGAAAGTTTGGAAGATAAATTGTCTTACATGGATTTATGTCAATGCATCTAAATTCGTTAATGTTAAGCACTCTTCCAAAATTCTGCAGCAGTGGAAGTTTCTTGTCATTTCGAGGGGATTGTTTTCACCAGGATAATGAGGCCATAAATGCATCTGCAGAAGACTTGCACGATGGCTGTAGTTATCTTGCCGTGAATTTACTTTACTATTCTTCCGAGGTGCGAAGTCAGCTTGAATGAATTGTTAAAAAATAGGAGTATATGTTAAACTGTGAATTTTCAAAGTAGTAGGGGGGAATTTATAGCAAGTAAACTAGGTGCTCATTTAATACAAGAGAGAAAATATAAAGACCAGTTGATTGCTTTCCTTTCTATTCTTCATTGTTATAGTTATTGTTATGCCCCTATATTCCAAAATAAGTGTCATCGATTTCTTTTTGAGATGCTCCAAAATAAGTGTCCGCTTTGACAACTTCCCCTTATTGGAGCTACAATAAAGAATGGTGACCATAAGTTTTTCTGGCGCCCACAATGAAATATTTGCATCCACTCATTTGTAAAGTCAAATGCTTTCCTAAAACTATGAGTAAATTCAAACACAACACTTATTTTGGAACAGAGAGAGTATACATTAATGAGTTAATGGCTGTGCCCCCTATGGAGGTGGGCTTCAGCCAATTTCTGCTCCCAGAATTCACAATTTTGAATCTGTGACATACATAAAGAGTGATTTACATAGACATGAACTTAAAGCGTTATTCAGTATTTGTTTTATAATAACAATACAACAAATTGCAGATTTTTTCCTTTTCATTTATTAATAGGATTTCAAGTAATCTTCGTCCACCATGTTCATACTTCATACTTCATACTCATCACTCTTGATTGCTGATGGATTTTGTAGTTATTAGTGTGTAATTTTAAGGGGGGTGGGGAACTTTGCAAAAGATTATCTACAATAACGCACCTGGCACTCTGCTGGAGGTATTTAAGTGATGCAAATTTGTACTTGTGAAGTGCCACCTCAAAGGGGGATATCATTTAAGCTTCTGCTTTAATGATATGCTTATTGGCTTTTTATTCTTCTTTGGGCTTCAAACAAACTTAACTTTTGAGTTGGCAATGTTGTTTTGCAACTGAACTCAATCTTTGTGACAATTACTTGGAGCCAGCCAGCTATATGAACCTTTTCACCTTTTTGTTTGGTCCCGTGCCTTTATTACACACACCACACTTGTCCATATCATTTTTTATTGCTCAAGTTCATGTTGATTTTGGTTCTCACATACCTCGTTGTCGATATTGATACTACCACTCTTCCTAATGGTGCACTAAGCACTCTAAGTTGTATGTGTCCATACCATCTTAATGATGTTTTCTTATTTTTATGTTTGTGATGCGTCTTTTACCCTTTCACAAATTCTTTCATTGCTGAATTTATATTTCCTAACTTTATACCACATATCTATGTCAAACATTGTAATTTTGGCCATAATTTCATGTTGTGAACACATTCTCTCCTGGTTGTTCAATATTCAATTCAATAATGTACTGTAGGTGTTATTTTTCTGTATAGAACTCATCTCTCAAGTTAATGGGTATGTATATACATATTACATGAGAATCCAAATGTACTTCTCCACTTCACCCTACCTGGTTATATTCTATAAGAGCATCATCTCCTATTTTCTCATCTTGACTAATGAATGATCCTAAATATCAATCTGTACAATTTTCAAAAAGTTTTTTGTGCTAATATTGGCTTGAAAACATCACTAGACATCCATGAAAAGGAAATCAGGTTAAGTTTTCCTTTTTCTCTCTTTATCGATTATGTCTAATTCGAGGTAAACAAGGTTCATTCTTTGTGTTCGGAGTTATCTGGAGATGAGAGACCCAACTATGTATATCAAGCTTATGCTCCCCCTCACTTGTGACCTGCCCACAAGTGGAGAGTTTAACAATTTTGCCTCAACGGGGGCATGACAAACCAAATAGGGTGCCAACACTATGCGCTCACAAATTCACAATAATGTGGGTAACAAATGCAAGCGGTGCGACTTGAACCCGAGACCTTGCCAAATCAGAGCTGTGAATACCATATTAATTTACCCACTCATCTAAAAGCTTGAAAGCAGGGACCCAAATATGTATATCAAGCTTACGTATGCTAACTTCTCCGTCATGTTTTTGATTCTTAATCTAAAAGTAGACCCCCTTTTGTCCTTTTTAGAAAAAGTCTCATCTTTTTTGTTGTTTCCTGAACTCTTTTTTGCTTTCTTTCTCCAGATACGTTATATTGTTGTATTTGGTAAGATATCTGATTTGGTCATTTTCAATTTTTATCATCACGCAGTGCTTGGTTTTCGATTAAAAAACTATTTTTCACGGAGGTCTTTACACACTTATGAGTCTTGGTTTTCAGGTTCCTGCATGCTCCCGGCAAAGCAGATGCTATCACCTGGCTATCCAACAAGTACTAAGCTTCCTGCAACCACAATTTTCAGGTCAAACTCTACGATTACTCGATTCCCATCTTGCCTTCACAAAACTGCATTCTCAGTTGGCAAAACGTTGTATGTTCGACTGTGTTTCTTCCATTTGGCACAACCTTATCTGGTCAGCACTTCCAAGTGAGTCACATCCTGACCTGACTCTATGGTTCTGTGGGAACATTTGAGAAAACTTGTGCTCTATGCGCATTTTGTAAATGACAGTGAAATACGTGATGATTGAGGGACTTGAAGTATCTTCTATATGCTCGCTCATATACTGAAATTTACCAATAACCTGAAACTTTGCTTCCTATGTATAGGAGGATGGACTGGTCTATTAGGAGCAGTGTCGATGGCAATGGATTAAATCCTTCTACCCCGAATGGCCCGGGGAATGGGACCAGACTTATCAGGGTTATTCAAGCCTTACAAACTAAGTTAAATGAAAGACTTAAAGAGCTGAGGAAAGATCTTCCCATGAAATTACTTTTTTTCTTGGTTGGCTTCTACTGTTCAACTGCCTTTGCTACTGTTATTGGGCAAACTGGTGATTGGGATATTCTTTCTGCTGCCTTGGCCGTGGCTGTTGTGGAGGGGATTGGTGCTCTCATGTACACAGCTTCTCTTCCTCTGCTTGATAGGATGAGAAATCTTATTGTTATGTTCAATTACTGGAAGGCTGGGCTTTCTCTTGGTCTCTTCCTGGATTCTTTTAAGTATTAGGGGGGCAAAAATTGTTACAGGGGTTTCATTCTCCAGATGTGTTGCTGTACTTTGGATCTTGCTCTTAGAGATGCTGCTTACTGCATCAGGAAAGTCACGTCTGGTTACAGAATCACCAGTGAAGATTTCTCACAGCTCTTGGGAGCTATAGGGTAAGGCTTGAGAGTCCCCATGTTTAACCAGAACTGCCAGAAAGGTCGTTGAAGGCTTGGCAGCAAGAATAATCCTAATGACCGATGTTTATATGGCCTTGACATACTGGGACGTCCAGAAGCTTCTTCAAATTTTCGATTCAATGGGGATTCATTCTCTTATTGCGCTGCGCCTTAAAAACAATTGTGCATCTACGCAGAAGCTATTTCCTTAATCGTATGGTTGATTGTCTACATGTATCCATCTAGGGCCTCCATTGAAGATAGAAGTTCTTGAACAGGTCATGATACTTCTCGATTAATTATGAACCCCTGTCATCATCGCAGTTTCTGACAGTACTGTGCGATTCCAGAAGCAAATCGTAGGATGCTGAGGAAAGCCAACAGAAGAGATGATATCAAAATGTCCTTGGTCGGTATGGCAGTTGTCCTGGTGTGGAAACAGCCTAAATAGGCTCCCAGGAAGTGTTCATTCAACTGAAATTACTTCTTAAATTTTGGTCATGGATACCAATGTACACAGTTCATGTGCAAACACTGCTGCAGTTTTCTATATCCAGTGCACAAATGCAGTTTTCTTTGTTTTTTTTTTAAAAGAGAACTGATGTGGCACCTCGGGAGTTTTGCACAAACGAAGTGGAGTTGTGTGCTTGTACCATGAAAATGCTTTCCCCTTGTATGTATTTACAAAGCGTTATGGCGGCCTTTCCTCACGGCAGATGCTGTGTAGGTGGATTCTACTGTTATTTGGAGTTATAAATGCTCTTATGCTTTAACTTGAAACCTGGTGTTACCGTTAAGGGGCTGAGTCATCCCTTTTCGTTTTTCTTTTCGTTTCTTTTTTTTTTTGCTTTTGACTTTCTGTATTTGTATGATCGGGATGGGTTGGCTCGAGTGGAAGTGACTCTAGGCTCTTAAGCAAAAGAGCTCAAGTTAAAGCCATTTTGCATTCAGTAACCCAGTTGGGCGAGGTTTCTGTTGGATCTCCGGTTTGAGTCATTGTGCATACAGTAATGAGTAACCCGTTTGAGAGAGGTTTCTTAATCCATCCCCCTCCCCACCTTTTTAAGGGAAATATTAGGGCACTTGTTAATAATTTGAAAGTGGGGATAATCACATCGAAAATCACCAAATATATGATCTATAGTAATAATTAATGTTAAAATGTTATGTTTTAGTGAGGGTTATTTTTACTATTAGATTATTAACATGTGCTCTAAGACAATTTAGCATGATCATTTTTAAAATATACTTAAAAGAGGAAGTTCAAACAGATTCACCAAATCAAAGAGCTTTAGCTCAAGCGGTATCTTCTAACTTTTCTAACGAAAAGTCAGATATTGAATTCATCCCCTCCAACATTTAAAAAGAAAAAACGGTCCACCCAGAAGATTGACCAAAACTATAACTCCACCACCAAGGCCAATTCTCTATTAAAGGCTATTCACCATTCAGAAGTGAGCAGCCACTGAATCAAATTATTCTCGAGCTCCACCTCAAAAAAAGATGCTGACAATCTTGTTCATGAAACAACAGTTAACCTCATCGATTTTCACATGGTCAAGTTTTTCCGATGTTTCCGTGGATTTATTTTAGAAGTTTCAAAAGGAGCATTAACTCTAGATTTGCCATCTTACATATTGAAATAACCAAAAAATGAGGTCTAGTTCAAAACCATTTTGCGTTCTTAAATATTGCAAATTGGGGAACACCTTGTATAAAGACTCAAGACTGTAATCTTAGATTGGTAGCCAAGTAGTACAATTTCTGCCACGGGACATAGCCAGTTCTTCATTTCATCAATAACAGCAAGCCTAAATCCACCACTGGTGACTGTAATCATAGATTGGTAAGAGTAGAAATTCGGCCAGCCAGTTCTTCGTTTCATCCATAGCAGCACAAGCCTAAATCCACCACTGACTGCAGTCTGCTCACTGGAAGTTCGATTCTATTTGTTTCAGTAGGCTCGATCTTAATCCTTGTGTGTCTGTCTCCTCTTTTTGGTGTTTTGTACTCCATCACGAACAATTAAAAATTGTACCACTAAATGAATTCGAGGGTATGTATGCACTGCCTCACACTGACATGACGTAAACATAACCACCACAACTCAACCATGCTTCAAAGATATAAATTCAGTTGCCTCCAGGACATATATCACAGTGGTAAAAGGAGGGCGGATAGGACTCAGCAAGCTAGTGTGCATAATTTGATTCCCCCCAGGGTAGAATCTGACTCTGTTACAAACGAAAGTGACCTAAGGTTAAGAACCCTGACCCTATCCATTAGCTCTCCACCCTAGCTCATGTGATGCACATCATGCGATTTATCTCCTCCACGTTGACTCAGAGCAGAGTTGATGGAAAACTGCCGGAGTTACAGTCTCAACCTTTTTTTTATATATATAAATTCAGTTCTACAAAAATATCAGAAACACAATCTCGTATAGCGTGTAGATACATTCTGTTAAAAACAATGAAAAAACTATGTATGGACCCAGCTTTATATGAGATTATTCTGTACACTGGAAATACAAATTCAGAGTCAGGGGATCTGTAGAAGTATCTATAAACCTAAAACTACGAACAAGACGTATATGTCCAGTACATTTGGAACTCTGCCCATGCACTATGACACCAGCACACATCTAGTCAAAACTGAAATTTGAGTCGACATGAGTGCTTTAATATTGCGGATTATGAATCATCAGGGCCTGGATATGCAGGGAGACTCATTATACGCTTGTCGAGAACTGGACCTCCCACTGTAAAATGATAAAGACTCTGATAGTCTGTTCCTTTTAACCCAAGAACTTCATGTACTGCAAACATCACAGATTCCATTACAATTATATGCTGTGAGCATAAGAGCATTTATTCATGCAATCAAATACAGGAATTTATAATTTTATGCTGACCGTAGTCCATAGGCACAGGAAGCAAATAAAACACATGAAAGGAGGATAACCTTGTGATAGGCTAAAGTTCTCGCTATGAGATACAGAATCTTCATAAAGACACACACACACACAAAGTTTGATTTAATTTCAATGCCCAGAGTTAAAGCTTAATTATTGTTACCTGTAGGACTTTGTCTAATTTCCAACTCCTAGTTATGTACACACTTATTTTTCATAATTACAAATACTCGAATTCTCAATGAGTGCTTACAAAGTCACATCCTCTCTCTACACGATAAGATCATTAACAGGAGGAATCTAATCAACAGGAGAGGGAACAGGTGTAAACCACTTGTGAGTTGTACCTCATGACATTCTATCTTTTGACCCTCACAGTTAATCAGCACTTTTTCCACTATTATTTATATATAGCAACGTAGCCAGACCCTCGACCACAGCTTCCTCTTAAGACTAATGAGAGAGATCCCAATTAAGTGTCCTACTCAGGACTCAAGTATGTAACCACGCAAGCACCAAATCACTTGCTAACCAATTATGACTTGATATACTTGTGAATCGAACTTAAGGTCGTCTTTTTAGGGATCCCTAAAATTTCTCATTCCCTATCAATTACAAGATATGAAAGTGTGGATTCTTTGTTAAAACTGTGCGGGAAAGTACATACCAGGATTATCAAAAAAGCAACCAATTCCAGTAGCAGAGATGCCAACTGCATGAGCTTCTAGGTACAGAACCTGGCCAAGAACTCCAGTTTCCCAAAATAGCCGAGGGTACATCCACACACCCTTCTCATGCAAGGTTGGCTCAAGACGGGCTACCATACCTAGGCTAAAACAACCGTCACTAGCAATATCCTGCATGCACAAACCACTGTCAGCTCGTTGTTGTCACTCTTGTGAAAGAGATTTCAGTAGTGTACATATCTTTGATCCTAGTACAATTACCTAATAGTGACATACCTGATGGCATGAAAGCCGTTTGGAGAGTTCTTGACAATCAGTTCTTCCTAGTAAATACAATGGTAAATCATCAGGGCAACCATCTGGTTTCTCCCACATAAATTCAGACCTAGTAGCTTTCTTAAGATCATCAAAGTGGTCTTCATTCCTAACCAGAAAATACAAACCATTTGGCAAACCCTCAACTCTATGAACAAACAACAGTGCATGCACTTCAGCATCCCAAGCAAGAGCACGATATGGCAATGCAAATGGTCCCTTCTGTTTCTCTCTGGAACCCGAAGGAACACAATGTAATAAAATCTGATAAAACGTCTCTCTCTTCATAGTGGTAACTCCATCCATATCAACAGCACTCCTACGCTTCCTAACAACTTCATCTAAACTCAACCCCTTGTACAAACTCTCACTCAATACCCCACTACCATGAAACGGATTAATTACAAATTTATCTAGCAAAGTTAACGGCTTTTTAACCGCTTCAGCTGTTCTATATATCACATCCCAAACAACATGCTCTTTACTAAGTACATTAGCCTCCCCTTTCCAATCCAACTTTGAAAACTCATTAATCGCCAAACTCAAACCCTCATAATCAACTTCAATATCAGTAAAGCCACTAGGAAACACAAGAAGCACACAATCAGGATGCTCGAATTCAATCTCGGGAAACTCACCTTTCACCGGCCGTGTAGGAATAACAACCTCCTCCTCACCCAACTCAACCCCCATCAGCTTCTCCAATTCCTTAAACCCTAACCCTTCCAGAACCTTTACATCCCACCCAAGCCCGGCGGCAGCCATAGCCACCGCCCCTATCGCGTGCCCCACATCATGATTGCAGTACCTAAAACCTCTTTCTCCGTACTTCCAGCTTTCCCGCCAAAAAATGGAAGAGAGACCCACGAGAAATGAATTGTCCGGAAAGAATTTGGGGAAAAACCCAGTTGGGATTTCTGCCCTAAGCTCCAAGGAATGGGCTTTCGGGGCGTAATGGGCTACAAATGAGGTATTGGAGAAGGTTTCGATAGGTGGGGAAATGATGTAGGCTTCGGTGGGGTGGAGGTTGCCGCTGCTAGGATTTACGCGGAGGGACCAGGTGGAGAACCCGGTTGATTTCCAAGCTGAGAGGGCTAAAGAATTGTAGAGGAAATGGGAAAGAGTGGTTTTGGAGATAGGTTTTGGATTTGGGACGGAGCTGAAGAGGGAGGAGTAAGGTGGCGATGGCGGTGATTGTGGGCCCGGATGAAGGAGGGGGAGAAGAGGGGCTGAGGGGTAACGGCGGAAGGGGTTGGGCTGGTTGGCCCAGTCGAGGTTGTGGGGCCCACGCGCGTATTTGTTGAAGGAGTGTTTGGTTTGGTCGTGGTATTTTAGGACTTGGGTTATTTTTGGGTCGGGTTGTTGTTGGTGTACTGGTGGTGACGACGTAGTTGACATGGTAGCCTGTGGTGGAGCTTTGTATTTGGCGGCTGCCACTGTAGTGGTGGTGGTGGTGGAGGGTGGTGGAAGGTGGTAGACAGAGAGATGAAAGCGGCGGGGTAAGAGTTGCATTTTCGCGGTGGCACTTAATTTTCTTTTCTAAAATGGTTGGACCGACCTGCTGTGTTGTAGAACGTTCTACCGGCTCCACGGAAAGACGGCAGAATACCTATTTGGTCCTTAATCTATGCTCTTTTTTCTTTAGTAGTCTTCATCATATTTTTCAGCATTGATTTAATACATAACTTTATAAAGTTAAAACTCAATTTGATTTTCGACCATACCTTAACAAAGTTCAAATCATATGTGCCAATTTTTTTCCTGTTTAATGATAAGTTAAATCCAACATGGATTATATTTGGGAAAACAAAAATAAAAAAAATGATATTATTGTCTTTTTATTTAAGCTAATGACACGGCCAAAATAAATTTTCCGCTACTCTCTGCTTGTCTTTAAAATCTCACATGGCCTATTATTAAATCTTCCATCAAGTGCGCGACTTTGTTCAATCATTGACAAATTCTTCTCCCCAGACCATCTTTGCTTTTAGGATTTCTTCTCCTCATATCAATTTACTCTGCTCATAATAATTGTGTCAAAAAAATCCCCAAAAGGGTGCCCGATCTAGGGTTCCTGCTATTTGAACTGGAATTTCTCAAGTAAATATGTCGATGCCCTTAAAGTTTGTTATTTTTCACAAAATTATTGCAATGATTGTTTCAATGTTTGTTTATAACAATTTTTGATTAAATGCTTTATAATTTTCTTAAACAATATGGATAGGGGGTAAAATTTTACACTTTTGAGTCCTCTGATGTGTCGTTATTCGTTAAATGTCATTGTCATACATCATCGTCAAAAGTTTGTAGATGATCTGAAAATAATTTATGTTGGGGGTGAAATTAGTAATATTAAAGATTAATATTGATTTCATAAGTTACCGTGGACTGTGTGATGCAGTGAATGATTTAGGATATGTAAATGCATATGAGATGTATTATTCAATACCTGTAGGGGTTTGAGTTTGCATTGGATTTAAATTTGAAAACGTGCGACATAGATATCAATGATACATGTGAAATTGTTATGAAATACAAATAAATTCATATGGTTATATGTCATGGAATAAATGAATGCATTTTGAGTTCAGGAGATTTTCTTGAAATAGTACATTTGTCGTGTAAAGATTCTGCTAGGAAAATGGGTAGTGGTCAAAACATGAGCGAAAATAACGTGGATGAGAGTGATGAATGGTTTGGTGAAAATATGGATAAAATTGATGAATTCTTTTCTAATTCTATGAATGGGTTAGGAAAGGATGAGGCTAGGGTTGATGAGGATATAGAAGGTGACAATGAAGTGAATGGAGCTGAGGAGGAGGAAGCTGATGATTAATCAAGTGGGATTGATTAGGGGTGGTTTCGGTAGGGCAACCGTACCAAAACCCCATTACCGTTACCATTATCGAAAAATTGTAGGGCATTGACATTACCAATTTTCGGCCCAAGTTTTTAAAAAAAATTCAAAATTTAAATTACAAGTTAAATTAATTCACACATGTAGGTCAAAGTTAATTATTGTGTTTTAAAAAATGTACCAAAAGAGACCGAAAAACTCAAATTACAAATCTAAGAG
>JAOTQG010184827.1:0-16777 GCA_025631175.1 Iris virginica | reverse complement strand
TTGAGAGATTTGAGTAGGTTCATGAGGTTGTATTTGGAGTTGTTGTATTTGATCGTCAATAGGATGAAGAGGAGTAATAATCTGAGAGGGAAAAGCTATTTGCTTATTCTGTTTATCAATAGAGTAGATCTTAAGCAATTCCTTCTCATATAGGAATAAGCTTGAAACAAGATTTTGAATATGAGTGTTGTTTAGGTCTCGAGCTTCATGTATGGCGGTAATCTTCATATGCCATATATTCCCTAATGAGTTCAGAAATTTCATATTGAGATCCTTCATATTGTACTCCTTTGCTAAGGCTGCACAAGTGTTACAAACTTCACAGAACCTATCATAAGCTTCTCTTATGCTTTCAGTGGGATCCTTTTTAAAGGCTTCAAACTCTTGTACTGCAACATAGAGTTTGTTGTCCTTAGTGAGTTGATCTCCCTCACAATACTGTAGGATAGCAATCCATATTTGTTGTGCGATTTTACAATGAAAGATATGTCTATGCATCTTGTTGTCTATTCCACACGTAAGTTCACCTACGGAAAGATAAGATGCCGGTCTTACCGAATGTGTTTAGCTCTGTTGTCCAATCCATAAGTAATTTTGTCCTCCTCGTTCCACTCATTTCGGGGCTTCCTTACCACAGTTTCATCAAACTCTATTTGTGGTTCAGCTCCTTCAATATTAGCAAGTGGTGTAACGGGTCTGGGAGCAGTACTTACTTTTAATGGAAACATAGGACAGGAGAGAACAACTTTCATTAGTCATTCATCGATAGAGTCCATGTATTTAGTCACTCTATCTTTGCAGACTTCAAAGTCTTTTACGTCAAGTATGGGGACATTTTTAACATTATAAGTCGCAGTGGTCTTTTCAGCCATGGATCTTTGTGGTTCAGCTCCTTCAATATTAGCAAGTGGTGTAACGAGTCTGGGAGCAGTACTTACTGTTAAGCTTGGAAATATTCTTTTCGCAAAGTTACACTCTGATACCAATTGTTAGTCCCACTGGAAAGGAAATAAGCTAGAGGGGGGGGGGTGAATACCTTATTTAAAACTTAAATCTGATTTTAAAACTTTGATGTTGGATGAGCTAGCTTAAGTATTGAGAACTTAGCTGCTGCGGAAATAACCCAATAAAGTTTTAACTACCTAAATTTCTTCTGCTTATTGTTTAAGCAGTGAACTTTAAGCAACCAATTTAAGATAAGCTCATGAAAGAAGTAATTGAAAGCTTATGTGATATTGAGGATCTGTAAGCTTACACTTTGAATTTATGAGCTGCTGAATCAACTGGTGAAGTCAGCAAGCTTAATGAACGTAAACAATCATAAACAAACTTAAAGCAATAAGTAAAGCACGCAAGTATGTATAGTGGTTCAGGGCATTAAAGAACCCTTACTTCCACTACCTAGTTGGTAGGACTAGGATTTATGAAGTGTACCACTAAAGATTTCACTAAGCTATTACAAAGCTTCTTAGCCCAACATTTTAGGCTTAAGTAAGCACCTAGTGATCACTGTTGGATCGTGTACACTTACAACCGTGCTTATGTAAGATTTGTTTGGTTAAGTGAAAGTAGTTGTTCTCTCTCTAGAACTAGTGTTCACTCGTGGGTTTGGCTCAAGCAATGACAAAGCTGGGAATAAAGAGTTTGGGAGAATATGTGCGTGTAGGTAAACAAACTGTTAATGTATTCTCTCAAAGGCTCTCTCTCTCTTGTCTTTTTAGTTGATGCCAATCACTCCTGTATTTTTGCCACCAGTCGTCCAGCCATGTTCTCCTTCTTGATGTCTTCTATTTATATGAAAAGTAAATGAGTCGTTTCTTCATCTTGGCTTTAACTTGGGCAATTTGAATTTTGGCTTCTCTATGCATGTAATGCATGAGTTACTGTAAGAGTGATAGTGGAGGGTTCCTATTGCTTTTCTTGGAAGAGCTGCCTTGAAACATGGAACCTATAGAATCACATTTGCCAAAGAGGGAATGTTATGTTAAAGGCATTTTGTCACAAAAAGAAGGTTGCCTTTTTGTCATAGCAGTAAATGATCAATAGTAGAGGCATAAAATATTCATGAGAGGGCCTTTATTTTATTGATCAATCGTCTTTATATCCATTGTGATTTGTGAACGAGGTCTCTTGAGTCTTTGAAAAGTATCAACAGCTTATTGTTTCCTACTTATGCAATAGTGTAAGCTGTCAAGCTTATAAGCTCAGTTCGAGCTTCATAAGAGTAAGCTTAAGCTTTTAAGCAACAACAGTTCCTTTGGGCAATCTTTATCTGAAATAAGGTTAGAGAGAGCATGTGAGTTAAGATTATGACATTGCATACGAGACATTGAACCTAAGAAATATTTATTCTAAAAGAGGGGTCCAAAGTCTTATTACAAGAGAAAGGTCTTAAGAAAATCAAAGATATTAAACTAACAATCTCCTCCTATTTGCTTAAGGCCAATCCTTCCAAAGCTTTAAGACTTTTCAAAAGTGACTTAGGGGAGAATATGTTTGAAATAGATTCATGGCACTAAGTCAAGTCTTTTCAAGCCTGGAAAGAACAAGTTAAACAAAACTGGAGATATAAAAAGAGAGGCATGCAATGAAATATTTTAACAACGCAGTTAGATAATAACATTTGCATAAGTATGATCATGAAGCAAATATTTAACTGAGTTCAAAAGCTAAGAGAGCATGCATCAGTTTAAAAGCAAAACTAAGAAACTACAGAGTTAACAGAATAAGCATGTATCAATCAGTTATCAAAAGGAGATAAAAATTTTAGGGAGGAGTAGAGAGTCTTGGATCAACACAAGATCCATCAAGTTTCAGTCGAGAGAGGGAGGAGTATCATCATTGTCCTCATTGAGTTTCCTTAGCAGATCCGCAGCTTGAAGTGCCTAAGCAAGCTTTTGGCTTTGAATTTATTCTGCTGGATCATCTGCTGGTTCCACAAGTTGTCAAACTTTGCCTTTGTTTCTGCAGCCACTTCTGCTGCTTTGGCATTAAGATCTTCTACTTGCTTGTTCTGTCGTTCATTCTCATCTTGAAGGACTTTGATCAGCTTTTGTGCTTCGACAAATTCTTTCAACAAAGATCCACTTGCTTTGACTTCTTCCTCCTCCTGAATGGCCGCAAGCTTGGCCTTTTCAGCAACCTTTATCCTCTCTTCTGCAGCAGTAGCTCCCGCGATAATATATTCCCAATCTGATTAGGATGGTTCCTTCCCAATAGATTCTCTAAGAATGTATTGTGCTAGCATAGAATTCTTTTGAAGACTGAACATGAGGGAGAAGAAATCCTTCATGCTGGCAAGACCTGTTTGTAGAACCTCAAACCGAAAACCCAATAACTGCTGGCTTGCAAATGTTGTAATGGTCCTTAAAGCAAATAAGAAATGGAGAATGTGCGTTGATTATACCGATCTTAACAAAGCTTGTCCAAAAGACAGCTACCCCCTTCCCCGCATTGACAAATTGGTCGACTCCATCTCAGGACATAAAATACATAGCTTTAAAGATGCTTATTCAGGCTATCATCAAATCAAAATGCATCCAAATGATCGCATTCACACAGGGTTCCGAGCAGCAGGGGGATTGTATTGCTACAAGATGATGCCCTTTGGCCTGAAAAATGCGGGAGCAACATACCAGAGAATGGTGAACAAGGTATTTGGCGATCAGATTGGTCGGAATGTAGAAGCTTATATTGACAATATGGTGATCAAAACAAAAGAAAGCGACCACGTAAAGGATCTGCTTGAAACTTTTCAGAACCTAAGGATCAACCACATGAAGCTTAATCCGAACAAATGTGCTTTTTGGGTGACTAGTGGAAAATTCCTCGGATTCATGGTCAGCTAGAAAGGAATCGAAGCGAACCCTGAAAAGATAAGGGCCTTGATCAAAAAGAAGCCTCCATCGAACATTACGCAGGTTCAACGACTAAACAGGCGAGTTACAGCCCTTAGCCGGTTTATTTCTCGCACAGCTGAAAGATGCCTGCCATTCTTCAGAGCTCTGAGAACAGGGAAAAATTTCCACTACAGCAGCCTGCGACGAAGCTTTCAACCAACTAAGGGAATATTTGGATCAGCCGCCATTGCTCGTCTCTCCCCAGCAGGGGGATATCATGTATATGTATTTGGCAGCTGCTGATCTGGCTGTGGCCGCAGTACTGATCAAGAAGGATGAGAACATGCAGCGTCCAGTTTATTATGTCTCGCATGCTTTGACAGACGTGGAGAGAAGATATCTCGACGCAGAAAAGATCGCGTTGTCTCTGGTGGTGGCTGCTCGGCGTCTACGAGCATATTTTATGGCGCATTCCATCGTGGTATACACTAACTTCCCAATGAAGAAGTATCTATTCCGACCAGATGTCTTTGGTCGCATGCTCAGGTGGTCAATTGAGCTCACCGAGTTTGATATCAGCTACCAGCCGAGGAAATTGATCAAAGGGCAGGCACTGGCCGATTTCTTAGTAGAATCATCCTTCTCCAGCGAGCAAGGAGAAACAGAGGCCCCTATAGAGATCAGCGAGTACCCTCCAAAGAAAAGGCCCAACAAATTCTGGATTATGCACGTCGACGGGTCCTCAAGCATAAACGGGAGCAGAGCAGGAATTCTCCTACTCTCTCTTTTCGAGCAGGAAAATATAGAAAAAGCGATCAGATTCAAGTTTCCTGCCTCGAACAATCAGGCCGAATATGAGGCATTGATCGCAGGACTCGAACTTGCATCTTCCATCAAAGTAGTGGACATTGTCGTATACTGCAATTCTCAACTCGTCGTCAAGCAAATCTCGGGGGAATACGGGGTCGCCCATCCAGTGCTCGCAAAATACGTAGATTTGGTGACAAAATTTGTTGGAAATTTTCGGTATTGGGAGATCACCCAGATTGATCGAAGCAACAATGTGCGAGCGAACGAACTTTCTAAAGTAGTTTCAGACGAGCTAGAAGGGCAAAAACCGTCAGTGGTCGTGGAATTCTAGGAAAGGCCAGCATTTGACAGGATATAGATTATGGTGATCGACGATGCTCGAGAGAGGGATTGGGTAGATTTTATGATCGACTACATCGAGCATGTCATTTTGCCAGAGGACCCTAGAGAAGCTCTGCTTATCAAGAAAAATTCACCAAGGTATACAGTGATCGGAGGAATACTATACAGAAGATCTTTCACCAAACCTATCTTGAGGTGTATACCACCAAGATTGAGCAACACAATGTTAGACGAAGTCCATAAGGAGATATGCGGAGGACATCCAGGTGCTCGTACCCTCGCAGAGAAAATCATCGCCAGTGGATACTACTGGCCAAGTTTAAGGAAAGAGGCTTTCGAGTACGCTCGCCGATGCGACACATGTCAACGATTTGCGAACATCCCGCGACTACCTTCGACTCCTCAAACACCAATAGTGGCCACCTGGTCGTTTGACATGTGGGGATTAGATGCAGTGGGAGGATTGAAAGCTTCCCGATCAGGAATGACTCACGTATTGGTCGCAGTGGATTATTTTACAAAATGGATAGAGGCGAAACCTGTTCTCAAGATTGACGAAGCGACTACTATGAAATTCATTCAAGATCATATATGGTGTCGATTCGGACTTCCTCGAGCCTTGATATGCGACAACAGTACCAACTTAGTAGGAGGAGCGATGAAAAGAATGCTCAAGGAGCGAGGAGTCGAACAATGGCCAGCGTCAGTGTCTCATCCACAAGGAAACGGGCAAGCAGAGGCTGCTAACAAGATGATTGTGTATGGTCTTAAACATACCCTGAGGGCAAAGAAAGGAAAGTGGGAAGACGAGCTTGACAAGGTTTTATGGTCAATCCGCACAACCGTTAGGGGGCCCACCAAAGAAACCCCATTTGCGTTATGCTATGGGTCGGAGGCTATGGTACCCATTGAGGCTAATATTCCCTCTGCTCGCGTCCTTCACTATGATGCTAGACAGAATAAACTCAACAGGTTGAACGATCTGGACTTTCTCGAGGAGAGGCGACTACAAGCAGGCTTACAGATGGCATACTACAAACAGAAAACAAAAGAGCATCATGATAAAAGGATTAATCCTCGATCTTTCCAAGTCGGGGACTTGGTCCTTAGAAAAATAGAAGCCACCGGGTGCAGACAGCCTTTGGAAAGCTTGGACCCAACTGGGAAGGACCATTTATCATCACCAAGGTCGTCAGGGAAGGAACTTATCGCCTGCGCGAGGAAGATGGAACTGTAGTTAAAAACCCATGGCATGCTGACCACCTGAAGAAATATTATCCTTAGTCCAAATTCTGCGACTCCTATTTAGTCGAAATTCTGCGACTCTTATTTAGTCGATATTCTGCGACTCAAAATTTGTCGATATTTTGCGACACACATTAGTCGATATTCTGTGATTACAAATGTATTATGATCATTAATAAAAGATTCAATTTTGTTCGAAATATTCGCGAGCATCTTTTAATTAGTGATTTTATCTTTTGATCGAAATACCGCGATCACCCGAGCTATTGGAAAAATCGTCAGCTTGCTCGAACGCCGATCAAGAAAATATACCCCTGGGGTAGTTTTCGCATGGTCGAAGATCACTCAGAAAAGATTGCAGAGTGATAATTGCCTACGAAATTAAGCCCACCTAAATAGGTGCGAGGAAATGAGCGAAGGCATAACCCTAAGGGTTCGAGCAGATATATCTCTACTCACCCACTCTATGGAAAATGCTAAAAAAAGCTAAGTAAATCGTTAGCAAGCGTATGAATCTCGAGGAAAAACTGACTATGGAGAAAGAAAAATCGACCAACTCATTCATTCAAATACGAAAAAAGTTGGTAAATTGTTACATCCACGCAAAAAGAACCAGTACTGTATCAGACATTACATAATCCAAGCAGAAAATCCTACCAGCTATTACAAAAAGTTCGAACATCAAAATTGTTCAGCCCTGCGGGGGAACCCCTTTTTGCCCAAAGGCATCAGGACTGAACGTTAGCTTCCATGCTCCATCTTCAAACTTGGCTTGCCCACCAT
Organism: Iris virginica; assembly: GCA_025631175.1. NCBI lineage: Eukaryota > Viridiplantae > Streptophyta > Magnoliopsida > Asparagales > Iridaceae > Iris > Iris virginica. The sequence continues at coordinate 9,758 of JAOTQG010184827.1, read as the reverse complement.
CCATCACATGATCAAAAGCTTCCTGAAGGGTTGGAACCTGAGGAGGAGGCAACGACCACTTCGCTCGACCAGCAGCGTCATCCTCGCTCGCAAGTTGTTGCATCATCAAACTGAGCAGTCTGGATCCAAGCGAGCAATCGATCTTAAGGCACACCTTCTGCCGCGGCCATCCGAAGTATGTGATTTTTTCCCTGATCATAGAATGGCATCACCTCTTGCATTACGCGCTGACCAAATTCAGGGGACCCTAAATAGTTCTCAATGGCCGCCTTCTCGATGGATTCTTTAGCCTCCGTAAAATTATTTGTTGCCTGCTTCTGAGCATTCTCCAACTCGGTCACACGATTAGTCAGGGTAAGATTGGTCGCATTGGCAGAAGTCAACTGATTAGTCAAGCCCAAACACTTCACTTTCTCTTCATTCAGCATCTTATTCGTGTTCCCCAAGTCCACGATGGCATCCTTCTTGCCCTTCTCCGCATCATTCAGGTCCGAGCATAGTCGCTTGATCTCCTCTTGGTCGGCCTCGATTTTCTTTTCCATCTCTTGGATGTCTTTTCGCTGGCGGCTAGCCAAACCTCGCGATTTGATCGATTGCTCGGTGAGTGCACCTAAATTCGCCGCAAGCTGCAGAAGGAATGATCAGACGAGCAACCTAAAAAAGAAAGCGAGCAAGAACTAAACTCGACATACCTCAGCCAGTTGAATGGCACAACGATTGGCAATGGTCTTCGGTCTCTCCTCCAGCATATTCGTCGAGTGAGTATGATCGGCCATTCTTTTAAGCAACCCACTGCCCGGGATGGTGTCCACCTCGCCCCGAGCATCCAAGTTCAGATTTTTGATGTGGGGTTTAGCACTGGACTCGAAGGCCTTTTTCAACGTCTGCAGCTCCACCTCCTCCTCTGGGTAAGCAAAGTCATCTTCCTGCCAGTACATGATCGGATCCTCGTGATCATGTGGAACTTCTTCACTTGAGCTGGAGCGAACAGAAATAGTCTTCTTTCATTTCTTGGGCGGGGAAGGCTCAACGTCTTCAACAGAAGACCTTTTCAAGGTGGCTGGAGTCGACGAGGCAGGCACTTCAGAAGGGACATGTGACTCCTTGGGAGAATCGGGAACCACCACGAGATCAGTTGGAGCAGAGGACTTTTTATCCTTATCATCCTGCCCCTTTTTAGCAGTTTTTGCGGGGGCGGGAACGGTCGCTTCCTCCTTGGGAGGAGCAGTAATCGCCAAAGGAATCACCGAAGCAGTCTCCATGGCCTTGCCACGACCAACGAGATTCTGGTTGCGAGCAAAACGGAGAGCGTTGATGTTCAGATTCATTACTGCAAAGGATCAGAATAATGTTAGACAAAGAAGACAAAACAAGAAAGAAAGGCAAGGCAAGGTACGAACAGGAATAAAGGGAACTACCGTTATCGCTCTGCAAATAGCAGCGACCACCCTCACGACAATGGGGGCACTCTCCCTGAAACCAACAATGCCTTGGAGCAGAACCCACAATGTCATCACCGTGAGTTCCCCAGTCGAAGAACAGTGGGGCGGGCAAATCAGGAACCTTGGAGTGAGAACCCTCGATGTTCGCAGGTGATAGTCCGCAGCGGACAAGCAACGACTCATCCGATACTATACCTTTCCAACAGGCCACCCTCTCCTGCGACATGATCGCCTTGCGTGGGTTATCTTTGCACGGCTTGGTCGAATGACCCACAAACTTATATGAGGTTTTTTTGTCCTCTTCGCTTCCGCACAGGCGCATTTTATCTTCTTCGCGGAGGCGAACAGGTCCACATTCTTGCCGCGGGAAATTCCACCCCTCACGCGATTCGACCATCACTATTCTCTCATCCCATGCGCCTACCCTTTTGGACAGCTCATTGATAAGGTAAGGAATTTCCCCCCCTTTGGCACGAACAACCAGTTTTTGCTCGTCCAACGGAAGTACTTGAAATTGGTAGAAGTGATTGAGAAGAAAAACGGAAGGCTCTATGTTATTTTCTCGGCAAACTGCCGCAAAACACACTAATATCACTACTGAATTATACACTAAGTCTAAAGGGACAGCTTTTGTAAAGTCTAGGAACTCATCTATAAAGGGATCAAGCGGTAATCGCAGGCCAGCGTCGAAGAAGGAAGTATAAATAGCGAGGCAAGTTGGATCCTCACGAACAGATTGGTAAGAGGATTTTTTATCAGGCAAAGACAGACAAAATGAATGTTTATCTATATGATATTTTTGATACAAACCAGACATCTCTGAGAGGGAGAGAAGATTTGTGAAGGGCTTCCAATTCTTTCCCTTAGAGGCTTCCTTGGTTGATTGGTCGGTGCCCGAGGTCTTGGGGACTTCGGAAGCGACCTCCTCAGCAGACATATCTACATTAGCAAAGGAAAAAAATTCAGATTTGGTAATAATCTCGATGGAAGAGTCCTAAGTGCTCGAAGAGGGAGCCCTTCGAGGGGGACGCACTCCGGGCACCTCTGGCACTCTGAAATATAAACTCCTAATGACCGCTATAACCATAGGCGCATTTTGGGTGACATTTACCGGAGCACCCAAAGGAATAAAACGCCGAGTAGGGCATCGAGTAGGAAGAGATCGTATGCGAGTATTAACTGCCCGTAGAATGCGCAGGCAATCATCATTCGAAAGGATCACCCAGCCATTGGGGACTGCCCGGCATGGGTAATCCAGAAAACCCTCGCGAGTAAGTATACACAAATATTTTATGCACGGAGAAGACATTACTACACTACTACACTCGAGTAATGTTGCTCGACCAAAAATTGGGGGAGAACGAGATAAGGGCAAGGACCCTGGCGATCTCTCGAGTAAGTTTTAGGTCGACCAACAAAATTTTTCGAATAAATTCCTAAGGGAGAAAGAGGAACAAGGCGAGCAATTGGTAACGTGGGAATATGCATGAGGTCTGAACGAGCGATTTGTTGAACAGAGAGGGCATCAACAGTTTAAGGCAGCATCAAGAACCCAAAATAAGGGGAAGTCTCCTATTTTAGAGGCAAAAATCTTTTTCCCACATCTTGAAGATACAAGGGAAATCGTTTGAAGATTGAAAAGGAAAATTCAAGAACATAAACCCAGAAAAGCAGAAAAACGGAAATAAATGCAATGAGAGAATGCAAGGGTTTAGGGAACTTACTGCTGATGAGTTGAAGAGGTTGAAGAAATTCTGAGAAATCTGGAAACAGATAAGTAATCTTGGAGCAGTTCGCCGACAATAAGGTTGAGAGAGATATCTGAAATGGGGAAGATGCCGAAAAAAACTCACCGGATAACTTGGGAGAAATAACAGCAACAAATGGAGAGTATCCCTCCACCCAAACCCCAAGCGGAAAGCAGCGGGAGGTATGAAATCAAAGGAGGAGTCCGATTATCGAATTGAAACAGACGGAAGTAGTGGGGAAAATGCTGGAGGAATCGAAGGTTGCAGAGAAATTTTTAGAGAGAGAGAGACAACTAGAAATCCTTGAGAATGGAAATGAAACGGGAAGAATAAAATAAAGAGGGATGGGGTCTTTATACCCTTGGGGGCATTGTTGGTAATTTGCAAGGAGATGAAAGGACAAAGGCATCAGGACCGTTCATCATGGCGGTTGGGATGAACAGAACTCATCATGAGATTCCAAGAATCAAGGCACGCTGACGTCATGCCTCAAAAGGCACGCGGAGAAGACGACTGCAGTTAATGCTCTGTCAGAACGAATGGGGAAGGAACAACTGGAAAGCTTTTCAAAATTTAAAAAAGCCCCACAAAGGCTAGGAGGGAAACCCAAGAGCAGGAAACGGAAGTAAGGACGAGGACTTATCCGATGCAGCGACCACTTCGACGAAGACAAGCCAGGATCTTCTTCGCATCATAATGCTCTAATAACTCTATCCGCGAGCATAAATACTCACGCACAGGTCCAGGGGACTACTGAAGATACCAAATAGTACGAACGACCTCGCGAGCACTCTTGTGCACGATATAAGGTCAAGGACTGCGACACTTAGTAGGATATTTGGGGTATCCAGATAGTGTCCGCTTGCGCGATAGGCGAGCACCACGGCGCAGAGCTTCTGAAGCGATATGGGGAAGGCAAGTGACCAAGAGGAAACCTACACCGGCGAACAGCGTGAGCCTCGATCATGCACGAAACATTGCAAGCATAGTAGCAGAACCATCAACCTTGGTCTTGCACGAGTCATTGCGAGCAGATCAACCATCATAGACACCCGCAAGTAGAAGCTGCTCGAGATTACGTGTCCAGCAAGGAGAGAATCCTCCTATTTTATCTGAAGATTACGAGAGATCCATTCCCGTTATAACTCTAATTTGAGTTGCCATATTGAAAAGCAATCAGAATCCTTTCCAAACTATACTTCCTCCAGATAAGGAAAGCGCCCACCAATCAAGGAAACCCTAGGAAAATGACTCCTCAAGCTCCTATAAATAAAACCCTACCCCGTAGGCACAAGGTACGCAATATTATGCCCCTAAACTCTCCTGTGATTCCTCTTGTTTCATAATTGAACTTGAGCCTAATTCTCACGTCGGAACGATTTAGCAGGGCCACCCCCTGCTCGTAACGGTGTTTCTTTGTACTGCAGGTTCTGTTGCCGCCGTGACCGCCAACCGCCGTCGCCTAGCTCGCCAGAAAAAGTGTGCATCATCAGAGCTGAAGTTGTTTTATGAAACCTAGGTTGCTGTCTTTTTGCAAATTTATTTTTAAGGTGTGTTCGAGCAAAAGCAGCAAGGGCATCTTCTTTGAGCTAAGATATATGAATTGATTCATTGGAGCTCGGTCTTTCTAAGTATATCTGTTGGAGTGGGCTTTCAGATGGTTGAGTAATAATAGGAGTTTCTTGAGCTGGGAAGGCAATTTTCTTGAGCTGTTTGTCAGTGTTTTGAAGTAGCTTGAGCAATTCTTTCTCATAAAGGAATAGGCTTGAGACAAGGTTTTGAATATGAGTGGTGCTCAAGTCTCGAGCTTCCTTGATAGCTGTTATCTTCATATGCCATCCACTTCCAAGTGATCCAAGAAATCTCATGTTGAGATCCTTCATGCTATATTCTTTTCCTAGAGCTGCACAAGTATTACATACTTCACAAAATCTGTCATAAGCGTCTTTGCTGCTTTCATTTGGATCTTTCTTAAAGGCTTCAAACTCTTGGATAGCTCCACAGAGTTTGTTGTCTTTAGTAATTTGATCACCCTCATAATATTGCAAAATAGCAATCTATATTTCTTGTGCGGTTTTACAACGTTAGATATGTTTGTATGTCTTGTTGTTGATTACGCAAGTCAAGAAGTATTTAGCTTTGTTATCCAGTCCATAGGTTAGCTTATCCTCCTCAGTCCACTTATTACGGGGCTTTCGTACCAAAGTCTCTTCCAACTGGACTTCTGGTACATCTCCTTCCACATCAGCAAGTGGTGGTATGATTCTGGGAGTTGTGCTAACTTTTAGAGGAAACATAGGACGATTAAGGACGACTGTCATCAGTCTTTCATCGATTGAATCCATGTACTTTGTCATTCTATCTTTCCAGACTACAAAGTCATTATCATCAAGAATAGGAACATTGGTAACATTGCAAGATTGGACACTCTTTCCAGCCATGGATCTTTGGTTACAAGCTGTAAACCTTAGAAATATTCTTTTCGCAAAGCCATGCTCCGATACCAATTGTTAGTCCCACTGCAAAGAAATAAGCTAGAGGGGGGGACGGGTGAATAGCTTATTTGGATTTTAAAACTTTTAGACTATATTCAAAACTTCTTACAGTGGATAATCTAGCTTTGATTGAGAAGCTTGCTGCGGAATGTGATCCAACTGAAGTCTTAACTACTCAAGCTTCTTTTGCTTATTATTTAAGCAAAGACTCTATGAGCATATAGCCTAACAGAATGTTTATCAAGCAATATAAAGCTAATGAGAGATGAAAGCTTTGTACTGAGCTTAAGCTTCCATGCCAACTGGTGACTATAGAAAGCTAGACATGTTAAGTTTAAGCAACTAGAGCACAGAATACATAAGTGAAAGCTTATAAGGAAAGCAGTAAAGCACACAAGTATGTATAGTGGTTTGGAGTGTTAAACAACTGCCTTACACCCAAAAGCACGTAGATGATATAAAATAAGAAACATCCTTGCCCATCCAAACCTTGTTTGGTACGTCAAAATTCAGCGGAATAGAAGGTGACTTATTCAATACATGAACAACTGTACTTAAAGACTTCCCGCAAAAAGATCTTGGAAGCCCCGAGTGCGAAAGTAAGCATCTAACTCTCTCTATCAATGTCCTACTCATTCTTTCTGCCAAGCCATTCAACTGAGGTGTTTTTGGAGGAGTTTTCTGATACCGAATACCCTGCTCTCTGCAATACTTATCAAACGGACCTGTATATTCACCTCTATTATCCGTTCGAATGCATTTCAGCTTTATCCCCGTTTCTCTCTCAATAGAAGCATGGAACTCCTTAAACACACCCAATACTTGATCTTTGGTCCGTAGAGTATAAACCCATAATTTTCTAGAATGATCATCGATAAAAGTCACAAAATAAAGAGAACCACCAAGAGTTTGAGTCTTCATCGGACCACACACATCAGAGTACAAAAGATCAAGTAAATTCTGCTTCTTTGAATGAGAATGACTATTGAAAGAAACTCCATTCTATTTACCTGCCAGACAATGAGGACATTTCTTTAACTTTGTATTTGTCAAACTAGAAAGAAGCTTCCTTTTAGCTAGCGCTGTTATCCCTTTTTCACTCATATGACTAAGCCTCTTGTGCCAAAGCTCAACTGCATTCTCATATTTAGCTGCATCAACGATGTCCTTCCAAACTTTTGCTTGCATCATATACAAACTGGACTCCTTCTTACCTTTTTCCATAACCATGGAACCTCTGGTAAGCTTCTATTGTCCACAACTGAAGATACTACAAAAACCATCGTCATTAAGCCTACTTGCAGAAATCAAATTCAAACGAAGATCTGGAACATGCCTCACATCTTTAAGAACAAGTTTCACGCCAACACAAGATTCTAAACATACATCACCAATTCTTGCAATTTTAGCCGAATTACCATTTCCCATCTTCACCGACCCAAAATCACCGGACGTGTATGATGTAAAGAAATCCAAGTGAGATGTCGCATGAATTGAAGTACCACTATCAATTACCCAGCTTACCTCATTACAAACAAAGTTGATATTTTCATCATAAACAATACGGAAGTCTTCACTGGCAGTAGCAACTCGATCTTCACTTGTTCAGCATTTTTCTTCTTATCTTGATCTCTTAGCTCCCTTTTCAACTAAAAGCAAGACCTCTTAACATGCCCCATTTTACCACAGTGATAACATTCTTTATCTGCATATTTATTTTTGGACTTGCTTCTACCTCTTGAATTGCTTCTGTTCCTGTTCCCATGTTTCTGATTGCGATTTTTGTTTCTGCCTCTGTCTTCAACAACCAAAGCATCTGATTGTGAAGTTGATCCCTATGACTTTCTTCTCAGCTCTTAATTCGGAACACTATTCTTAGCAAACACCATCGAAATAACACAATCGGGCGCCGAATTTGACAATGAAGTTCTAAGAGTCTCCCATGAATCTGGCAAAGTACCAAGAAGCCACAAACCTTGAATCTCTTCATCAAACTTAATGCCCATTTCAGATAACTGGTTAATATATGCCTGAAAAATATTCCGGTGATCCGACATTGCAGTTCGGTCACTATACCTCAAACTAATCAGCTGTTTAATCAGGAACAACTTGCTATTACCCGTCTTCTTGGCATAAAGCTGCTCAAGCTTATTCCATAGTGTCTGGGCATGTGTTTCTCAACTGACATGATTCAATACATTATCATCAACCCAATGTCTGATATACCCACAGACTTGTCGATGCAAAAGAGCCCAATCATCATCAGTCTTGTTCGCAAGTTTTTCGGTACAAAATACTGGTTGGTGAAATCCTTTCACATAAAGAAGATCCTCCATCTTCGATTTCCACAATTGGTAATTAGTGCCATTCTGATTAACCATTCTGTTAGCGTTAGCATCCATTGTTCAACACAAGCCAAATACACGCAAACAACCAAATGCTCTGATACCACTTTGAAAGAGAGAGTAACAACGCAGAATACCAATAAACACTCTCCCACATGTGCTAACCTACTAGGAAGTCTTTCTAACAAGAATATGCAGCAATAATAGCAATGCAAACAAGCGATAATCACCAAACCAATCACACACAAGACACCAGAATTTTTAACATTGAAAACCTTCTCAATACGAGAAGTAAAAACCACGGGACCTTGTCCAGAAAAGTTCCACTACTACGAAATCAGGGTAATACAAAATGGGTTCTCTCTAGAACAAATCTAGAGACTAATAAACACCAGCAACTCAAGAACAACACCCTTGAACAATAAATCAACTAAGAAAACTGCTCTGAAAACTCACCAAAAATGCAGTGAAAACATACCAGCAAATAACCCTTGTACAGATGTTTAATCCCGATCTCCACCGTTCAGATTGAAGAACAAGGCCTCATGAAGCTTCTATCCAAATATCACATTGATCCAACGGTTAACAAACCCGCAGCGTCAAAATTCCCTCGACTGTGCAGAGCTGAAAGTTGCAGACGCGAAACCAGAAAAATTCAGCAGCAGCGCACGTCTCTTTGCTATATGTCTCACTGCCGTGTATGACTCAGAAACAGAAACTAAAACTCTGACCTTACCTAACTAATGGGCGAATAACTTGGGCCATTTATTTTAGTAACACTACACAAAATAATAGGGCAATCCCAACTAGGAGGGAAGCCCAAGCCCAATAGTAAGTCCACTCCTACTTTAGAAATAACAAGTGTTCGAAAGGATAAGTTGGTAATTCCTCACATATTTTCTGTATCTACCAGGGAGCCATTATTATTGGAAGAGATTGGTGGAGAATAATTAAGGTATGAGCTTCAAAATCTTCACCCTTCTTTTATTTATTATTAGTTTTTTGCTACCTGTTTTATTAGAAAAGGTTAAGAAACATACACATATGGGTAATATCAAGTTACTCACTTCATATAGCCAGACCTCCAAAGGAGATTAAAAAAACCTACACTGTGTAAAAAAAGATAAAAAAAACTATCTTCGAAAGTGGAACAGGCCATAAGAATCATGAACAAGAGCAACTCTGGCTAATTGGGGTAATTCCTTTTCTTCCATGAACTGATGTTGAGTTTGGGATACTTGAGCAAAGACAGCTAATCTGTCAGTTTGTAACTGCCTAGCAAGGAAATGCATTCTCGAATCTCAGAAGTGTTCTTCCAAGGAGTATTAGTATCATCTTTAAGAAGTTGCGTGGCGATCATGGAGTCTGACTGCACTAGAACTCTATCTAGACAAAGATCCCTGCAAAGAGAAAGTCCATCGCGCAGGGCAAGAATCTCCGCCATCATGTTTGTGCCCTGTCCATAAAAGTTAGCAAACGTAGTTATAAAACCACCCTTGCTAACCCTAATAACCCTGCCACCAGCACATACATTATCTTTACTAGAGCCATGCACATTAAGAACAGCCTCCATGGATACTTCTGGCGACCATTTAAGCCATTTCCCTTTTTTCTCCTTAACTTTGCAGATAGAAATGTTAAGCATATGAAAACTATTAGCCACCATGATAGATAAGCTGCTGCTCGGATTGAGGACAAAAGCAATAGATTGAAGTTGGTACTTGATCC
>JAOTQG010184716.1:0-16780 GCA_025631175.1 Iris virginica | reverse complement strand
TTTTTTTTTATCAAATTTAAATAAATTATTATTTTAATGTATTACTTAATTATAAAAACTATTATTTTGAGTAAACATTAAATACATATTGATGTATATTCAAACTTCAAAGGCTGTGTTGGGTCATGATTGATTTTGATAGAGAAATGGGTGTCTCCCTTATAAATCTTGTCAATTATGGACTGACTTGTCAATGATGGACTGACTTGTCAATGATGGACTGATGTAAACTTGTTCTACGGTAACGAAAAAAAACTTGCCTATAGTAAAAAAAAACTTGCCAATATACTATAGATTGCTTATCCGTTTCTTTTCAAAGGAATGTTAGGCCTTTGTTATTCAGCTTCCGAAGTGTCTATTATTACTTGCAGGGACTGATGCATCATCGTAAATTGAGTGTTGAATACTTCAACAAACAAACACGGTGTTTCTTGTCATTCTTCTCCGCCGTATGATATCCATACTTGCTAATCCTTATGACAGGGATGTTAATTTCAAAAAACTAAAAATCTAATATTTTTATATAATATATATGAAAGTATCAAACTGCTCCCACTTCGATATGGTAATATCATTACAGTGGTAATGACATTCATTACTATTATCCAATTTAAAAAATTAATATGATACGATATTGATGGAGCAATTTTTTGATAGACTTTTTTGACAATTTTAAGTTGGACAGTCGACATGATAGAGCAATTGACCAAAAAAAAAAATTTTAAAAAAATCAACCCCTAATAAATTCGCACCAGAACCCTTATTTAGTTATTAATTAAAATTTACGAGAATAACAAGTAGGGTTTAAAACCACCTGTTTTCAACAAGATATATAATAGTTTTTTATTTCCGACTAGACTGATAAAGCTTAAATTTTTTTTTGGTCTAAACCCAGGTGTCCGGCCACTGGCCGACTAATCCTGTTCGAGGTGGGTCCCGGAATTAAGGTTTTAAACCTCTCCCAACGTAGTTGCGAGGAATCGAACCTTGGTCCGTCCTTTCAAGTACAGCCCCTGGCACCACTGCACCAACTGCTCGTTGGTGATAAAACTTAAATGCACTTCAGCTAATCACGGACAATACTAGAACATAAAGCTAACTTACAGAACACGGGAATGGGACTAAATAGATTAAACGTCAGAATCGTGTAAAGTTGAAACTGTCAGGATCAGTTGTTCAGCTCGAAACCACTAATCACGTCAATAAAAGGCAAAAGCCATGATATATGAACAAACAAATCTTTCCAAGCATATGGTACCACTTTGGTCATCAGAACCTTAAACTCTTCATGAAGGGGATGCAATTTTATTATTCGCTTGTTTGCTTTTCCTCGTTAATGTCAGCATAACAAGTCTCAACACCTGCTCAGTGCTACCATGTACAGCGCAACAGGTCCTTCACAACGAGCATTTTCTTTTTCTGTGTACTTGCTTCATCCGATGGCTATTGGGCAAATGCTTCTACAACATGTGGAGGTTACCGTACATGAACCAACTGCTCCCCATTTCTTTTACAAGATGCAACACTCTTGGTGTGGGGGATTTCGGAGAGGCCAGGAAGATCCTCCCAGAAAACATCATACTTCTATACCACCATGTACAGATGCTTCCTTCTGGTGCATCATCATATCTTGGAACTCTGATTGTTTCGCAACCCTGATATCTATAATGTTTACTGGAAATGGCTCAAGAGGGCCATGCAACTCGACTACGTCTAATAATTCTTGTTTTGTCAGACTTCTCTTCTCAACTAGTTCATTAACAACAGCCTCCACGAGTTTTCTATTTTGCTGCAAGATCTGGTTATGAGAGGAAAAAAAACAGCTATTAGAATAACAAAATTTTGACATGGTTATCAATTCGTGATATTTTCACAAAATATGGAATACCTCTTTTGCTCGCTTGTAACACTTATTTAGGATCTCCAATGCCTCTATATCAATGTCCTACAAAAGAACTCACTTCAGAAATTAGTAGGAATGCAAATTTGCAAGAAGAAATTAGTGATAAAGCTAAAAGTTGTAAGGAGTCCATACATCTATTCGATCTGCAACCCAGAAGTTCGATAAGCCATAATGTTTATCAGAAAGGCCACCAAGAACAAACGCCCGTGCAGCTACCCTAGCATTGTCCGCACTTTGCGCCCATATTGTACTTAACTAGAATATTAATGACAGCATTGCAAACGATTAAATTAATCACTAGGAATCATTTGCTTGCTAATTGACGTGGAAACAGTAAAGTGAATGAAAGAAAAAAAGGGACTATCCAGCCAATTTTTGCTTCTTAATCTTGTTGAAACCATGTTGTTATAAATTTCGTACAGGCCAACATACCGGTTTAGTCATTGAAACGGTACGTGCAGTACCTGAACGTGTATCGTATCAGATTTACCGCATATTTACAAAAATTTAGTAACTGTTATTTATACTTGTAAGCAATACAATGTAGAGTATATTTTCTAAATCTTGATATACAAAGTCTAAAATTGAGTATAAAGTAAATTATAAGTTCGCTATATAGTATAAATTTGATTATATCATATAAAATTGTGTTAAATGAAGCAGATTTAAAATTTATGGTATATTTTCTAAAAATAAAATTTTTTAAAGCAAAACTATGCTAAATTTGATATGCCAACAACTAAGAAAAGTGGTGCCAAACAAATAAGAACCCCCTCTGTCCCAATTGAAGGGTCAATTCCCTTTTTTGTCTGTCTCATTTGAAGGTTTACGTTACGATTTTTGGTCATCCCAATAGACCACATTACACCTATTTTTTCCGAGGAATAAATACTGGCCGCACACTTATGGGCTTTTATGGAAATTACTCTTTCAACCCACTTTTTAATCCTTGTGCCTAGCCAAAGTGTAAACAATTGATTGGGACGGAGGGATAATATTTCATGAGAATAGGAAAAAAATAATGTTTCATACAAAAGTTGAAATATTTTACAAATTAAACTATTGTCAACAAAAAGATGAAACTCATACAAAGATACTTAATAAATGATATATAGATATTAATTGTCGTCCCTCACAGATGTGTTGTTCAAGTGGCTGGGTAGAAGGATATAGAGTTAACTATGCGAAGAATCCAGAGTCCAATTCTCTTCCTTACAAATATTTTTCAAGCTTGTTCTGTTTCAGCGGTACGCGAGTCTCAGTCGGTTCAGGCAAAAATCCCTTGTTCGGCCAGTACAAGCTGGTTCCCACCGAAAAATAAACTGAAGCGGAACAGAATTCACACCGTGCAGTTTGAACCAGCGAGTACAGACAAAATTATAACTATGGTTGAATACCCCAAGGTCCCCAACAATAATATCTCTTTAGGTTCATGTCTTTTGAGCTTTCCCATTATCGGCATGTTTGGAAGCTTAATTCATTGAGTTGTTATCTCAATCACCTTTCAGTCATTATCCTTGGTTGAGTAAGTCTCACAAGTTTTGACCAGCTCAATCAAATAAAATGAAAGCTAACTTGTCTCTGGCTGCAGGCATCACGTAAAGCTTTTAAGGTTTTATCGGCAGATACTTTTGAGTCTAACGCAAGCAGTCTAGTGTATCAATTAGTATATGTTTATTTATTCTAGGGTACATGTCCAAGTGTGGAATTGTCTAGTTTTTTTTTACAATAATACAATGAACTGCAGATCAACACTTCTCCATTTGACAGCTTTTAGGTTTAGGAATGTTGGAGTGGGAGATGAGAGTCCGGAGGATGGTAAATTGCTTTTAAAAGGTGCAATTTTTCTGTTTTTTTTTTTTTTGGACTGAGCAGAAAGCTTGAATTTATGCCAATTAAAGTAACTTTAAGATACAGTGGTCTTTGTGGCTTAAAGCAAATTTGCTCTGAGGGACCACCATTCTGTATGTTACGCATTGCCAGGAGTTTCCAATGTTTTACTTTTTTAGCTTTAGTACACATCCATCTTAGCATTTAATACATACATACACACACACACACACATATATATATATATACATAGGTAGCTGTTCAAATGAGAACCACAAATAAATTGCGAACTTGCGAACCACTGTTCACAATTAAGAAACATTGTGAACCATAAATATTAACTGTGAACCATAGAAGAAGTGAACCATGAAACTCATTTTTATGGTTCATAGTTAAGAAACATTAGGAACCATAAAATATCAACTGAACCATAAATATTAACTGTGAACCATAAAAGATAATTGTGAACCATGAAATATAACTAGGAAGTGGTTCGCAAGATCGCAATTTATTTGTGGCTCTCGAATACGTCCCTACACACACACACACAAACACATATGTTGGTCTTCAAGTGGCATGTTCCAATGTAACTGTCTAATGGGTAGATATTTTCAGTCAGAAAACTACCACAAGTTTATCTTTCCTTGGCTGCATGTTAATTAGTTTTTGTTCTAGTTGTTTGGTCACAGTAACTTCAGATATGTGCTGCTATCAGCATGGACTTTCAAAAAGTCAAAGTCATGCTTGATATGTTGATTTTGAGGGGCTTAACAATGAACAGAAACTCAGCCCAGGAACCACGAACGTACTAGGGATCTAAAACTTTGAAGAGTGATTTAAAAAAAAAAAAATCAACTTCAAGTGCATGCTTTTGTAAAGCAACACGGACTTGTTTTTTCCTTCCAAAGGACCAAACTATTATTCTGTATGCCCCTACCTTGAGCCTTTCAGTTTTGGAGCCTCGGACTGATGAGCAGAAATCCAGCCCAGGAACATGCTACATGAACCACGAGCATGCTAGAGATCTAGAATTTTGAAGCGGAACTTTTGAAAAAAAAAAAAATCATGCACATGCTTCTGTAATAAAATTCAAACCAAGAGCAAAAAAGATTATGTGGACTTAGTTTTTTGCTCAGAAACTATCATTCTGAATGCCGCTATAATGGGCCTTTCAGTTTTATAAAATCTATGATTGCAGCCTCAATCTGATGTACCGATAATTAGATGCATATTACCCTCCAAAGTCCAAACTACTTTTGACACCACAAATCTCCCTCCATAGATATAAAAGTGATAGGTTTCTTACCTGATCCTCTCCAAACCAAATCTCGTCAGCAGCTCTTGATGCAAGTTGAACAGTAATATAATCTAAAAGCGTCTGTCGACTGCATCAGATCATATGGACAAGGAAAGAGATATAAGAGAGCTTAACCAGAGCAGTAATAAGCTCAACTACTATAGTAACTAATTAACTATACAATAGAAAATTTTCTTTTTAGAGAATCACATCTTCACAATGTTTGCCCAAACCCACCCGACAAAAGTGAGGGTCCAGAATCACTTTTGACAATGTTTGACTAACAAAAGTGATTCTGAATTTAAGCTATCAAAAAGTAGAAAATGGCGTTTTCGAAGAATCTGCTACGACCCAACTTAATGCAAAAGTGATTCTAACTTGGTTCATATTATCTTGCTTGGTCATTAATAACCTCCATCATTTATGAAGATTTAAAATATTGTAAACGTCCATGAAATGAGATACATGTTGATGAGGGTTCGTCAAGCTCAAAATCCTACAAATCATATTGCGACGAGGATTCCTACTACAATGAGGAAAAGGATGACATAATCGATACATTGTGGTGGATTGATGATCAAGGATGAGATCAAAGAAGGTGCGAGCCCGGCATGCTCGGCAGCGAGCAATAGTATGCTCAGCAGTGAGCAGTTTCATGATCGGTAGCGAGCTACCCGTGTTTCCTTTTCCTAAAATAAATTAGTTTCTTATTCGGTAGTTTCCTTTTCGCTAGTTATCCATTTTGTGTCTTAAACAATAAGTTTTCTTTTATTTGTTTTCCTAGATTGAATTGTATTTTGTTTCTTTTTCATATTAGGATTTTCTAGTCGTTAGTTTCATATTCCTAATAGTACTAGGATTTCGAGATTTAAGTCTATATAAAGGCTTATATTGTAATCACTCCGGGGATTATGATTATTGAAGTTTATGAATTAAGAATTTGAGTTTTCCCCAAGTTTGGTTGTTCCGAATTGTTGTTCTTGTTTTCTTGAACAATTAGTTCACCTTTAAGGTTCTTAAACCAATCATGGTTTAAGGGTTTAAAAGCCCTCATCTTTATATCTTTTCGGTTCTTCAATCACTTAGGATTGTTGGGTTGATTAGTCATTCATCTTTACCTTACCAATTAACGTCCCTAGGGTTTCCGTCACTTGAAAGGGGTCTTGATTATCTATTATCAAGGTTTCTCTCATTATTTGGTATCAGAGCTACTTTTAATTGGTAAGTTCACTTCCATTAAAATCTATCCGTGAGGATTTAGGTATTACTTGGCTTCCGTTTGTGACATCCAAAGGTGGTAAGTTAATATACTTACTGTTGTTGAATTCCTTGGCTTAGAGTCTAGGTGACAACATTCTATTCCCTCTAAATTCGACATTGTGGAGGTGATAGATTTAATATATCTATTGTTGTCCAATTCATCTAGTCATATTTTTAAAGAGGAAAAACAAAGAGGAGTTCGGTCTTAAAGAATTCAAGGAGTTCATCACCTACAAATTCATTAAGATGAGTATGGGGAAGAGTAATCTCAAGAAGGAAGTCAATGATAATGGATGCAAAATTGACTTGCCAAGTAATTATGCTATTAGCGAAATTTTCAACATGTTCGATCTCTCTCCATATGATGTATTTGATTTGAGGACGAATCATTTTCAAGAAGGGGAGGATAATGAGGGTTCGTCAAGCTCAAAATCCTACAAATCATATTGTGACGAGGATTCCTACTCCAATGAGGAAAAGGATAACAGAATCGATACATTGTGGTGGATTGATGATCAAGGATGAGATCAAAGAAGGTGCAAGCCCGGCATGCTAGGCAGCGAGCAGTTTCATGATCGGTAGCGAGCTACCCGTGTTTCCTTTTCCGAAAATAAATTAGTTTCTTATTCGGTAGTTTCCTTTTCGCTAGTTATCCATTTTGTGTCTTAAACAATAAGTTTTCTTTTATTTGTTTTCCTAGATTGAATTGTATTTTGTTTCTTTTTCATATTAGGATTTTCTAGTCGTTAGTTTCATATTCCTAATAGTACTAGGATTTCGAGATTTAAGTCTATATAAAGGCTTATATTGTAATCACTCCGGGGATTATGATTATTGAAGTTTATGAATTAAGAATTTGAGTTTTCCCCAAGTTTGGTTGTTCCGAATTGTTGTTCTTGTTTTCTTGAACAATTAGTTCACCTTTAAGGTTCTTAAACCAATCATGGTTTAAGGGTTTAAAAGCCCTCATCTTTATATCTTTTCGGTTCTTCAATCACTTAGGATTGTCGGGTTGATTAGTCATTCATCTTTACCTTACCAATTAACGTTCCTAGGGTTTCCGTCACTCGAAAGGGGTCTTGATTATCTATTGATCAAGGTTTCTCTCATTATATGTCCATGAAGGAAACCTTTAATATTGCTTTCATAATTCATTTTGATCATGTGGTAGCCAAACACATTTACATTAATTCCAAAAGAATCACTTTACAAAATCAATTTTCAGGAATTACTTTTGAAGAATCACTTCTTCAAAACTTTTACCCAAACCCACAAAAAGTAACTGTTTCAAAAAGCGCTTATTAGTTACGCATTTTATGTTTGCAATTTTTTCTTTCTAATGTGAATGATTTATTGTTGAGTTATTATAAATACATACTAATGGGTACTTATAAAAGGTCATGTTTCAAAGTAGAAGAATAAAATGCGACTAGTTCTAATTTAGGTCGGTGGTTCTAATTTCTTGAAGGACATTTTGGTAATACTATAAACAGGCTTCGGAAATACAAGGGGCTCCCTCTTTTACAGAGTATGTAAGTTATATCATTATTCACTAACTTAATCCTACTTTGAAGTAGCAAATCATAAACTAAATCTCTTAATTTGCTTGCATGGTGAAAAAGTGGCAACTACAAGAAAGTACTATATACTGTAGCTGCTAATTTGACCACAAGATAAACATTAATTCCAACTGTTTTTAACTTAAAAATGTTATCCTGCATGCACACATAATTCCTTTGGCTGTTTCAAAAGTTTGCAACTAACTTCAAACAGAAACCCAGTATAAAATGGAAAAAGGAGGTTTAGAGGGTGAGAAGGGAAAATAATTTATACCTTAGCATTCCGCTTTTGAATTTTACTGAATCTATTTTTGGCCGGACATAGCCTAATTCCCCGCCAGCTCTTGGAGCAATAGTAGCCTGATCAAAGCAACAAGCTACTTCAAAAGTGATCACCATAGAGTAAAACATTGAAAATAACGTATTTGGATAAATATAGGCAGGAAAAACAGCAGGCAGGAAAAATAATTTGGATAGTTGGGGAAGCAAAGTTTTCATCACTTGAGAACAGGCTGTACAGCACATGGTTCAAGATAAATAACCAAAGCAACAAGAGTGAGAGTACACTAAGCTTACGCAATACATGAACCATCATTGAAATATAAGAAGTAAATCTTTGTTGTACCTAAGAAAGAGCATTTGCCTGACCTCCTTCATCAAAAGATTATGTCGATTCCCATAATTTTCTTTCTAACAAAATTATGTCGATTCAGCATGATGTCGCGTATCTCCAACCCGCCAACTTCTACAAATGTAGAAATAATTGGGAATTCTTCCAAGTGTATCTCGAGAAATCTTCAACATGATGTTTCGAACAAAGATAATTTAGATAGAGTGGACCTGCTCTGTGTATCTAATTTGTAAATCTCTGGCTGATTAATTTGAAAGTTGTAACTTTGCCTGATTAATTTGCAAGTTGCAAACTTTTTCGAATTATTTCTGGTTGTAAGTACAGTATTACTCCAACGCCATATATTTCAAAATATTGAACTTTCATCATTTCCAAAATACATTTTTTCCTGGAGCAAGATATCCCATAATATCACCACCTTCGGGTTGAAGAGATAGCATGATATGAACAATGCTACCATCTGAGAAAGTCACATAATTCACATGTATATGTTGTTTCGCAAAAAAGTCTGATTTTAGTGCACAACAGGAATCATGAACACGATGTCATGATATTCCAGGAGCTTACTGAATGGAATCACGGGGAAGAATGTCAATATCACAATAATAAGGCGTACAAACTATTGGGCTATGTGCCACGTGAAAAGTGAAAGAAGCTTGATACATCCGGAACCTAGAAAAGAGAGACACACACAGAGAATTTCACTTAAACCACAATGCAAAAATGGGATTACATTTCCTCCCATGTCCACTCTCTTAATGCAAATAACAATCCACTCCAAGGCAAACAACAAATCCACTTTAAGTGAAGAATTAAGTCAATTTCATAGGTGGTAACACTCTCTTCAAAAGGAATACATGATTCAAACAATCCTATAACCCCAAACAGTCACTTAGTATTTTGTCTTGCACCAAAGTCTCCACTCTTTTTTGAGTTCTATTGAAGACACATGCACACCCCTTGATAGGGTCAAACTCTGACAAGGAAAACTTAAATCCGTAAACAATTGGGGTTACTCACTAACTTGACTAGTAAACCAATCCAATTTCCCTTGCAGAAATTGACACTTATAGCTGCAAGCCTGTAACATACAACTATATGAGTTATCAAATTCCTTGTTCATATTTTACTTACTTTGGACTAGAATACTATAATCTTACTAGACTTGTTAATACCAAACCCATATGAAACAGACATCCAAAATTTAATATCTATGTACAAGCACAATAACTAAACCCAATGATCTCCGTAATTTGAGGCTTTTACAATCATGGAGATGGCGACAAATTAAGCCATAAAGCAAAGTGTCGATGAATTAACAAGGTTTTTATAGAAAAATGTTTAAGTATTCTGATTTCAAGCATTCCATTGATGGACTCTGCAATAAAATATTTCGGTTAAGTTCTTCCTCATGAAGCAAAAGTAAAAATCTAAATATGGAATATGATGAAAATCATCACATCCCATTTGACATTCACAAGAGTTTCTTTGTGCCAAATTACTTTCAATTACATATGCCCAAGGAACCTTATGTTTGACGAAGCCTTAGCCAAAAGTCAAACTTAAGTTTCCTTCGGGACACTATTATATCCAACTAAGTGAGAAACAAAGAAACGGATGTCATTGATACAGCTAAATTGGTGTAAAATCACTTACACTATGTTTATAACAAAATATGGAGATCGTGTTGAGGATCTTACAAACTCAATATTCGTCAGATCGCGAAAGTTCAAAGCTACAACGGTCGCTGCTCCTTCATTAATAGCTATTCGCTTCCACATCTCGGGACTCCTCTCTTTAATATCAATTACTCCTCTTTCTTCTATTTGTGCAGCTTGAATCAAATCATCAGTGGTTATCTGTGAAATATGTAAAACTTTAGTAGGGTCCAAATGCAGGTTATTACGCAAGGCATATAACAGCTCTTCAGATACCATTGCTTACCCAAAGAAACAACAAGAACAAACATACCGTCAATGCATTTGGATACTATTGCACTATATAAATTGATATGAGAACACATACACGCGCATGCACACATACATATAATTTCAAAACGAGCAACAGCAATGAGCACATACATAACCCTGAGATGCATTTTACAGTGCAGTAGATTATGTATAACCCTAATCCCCTAAATTACAACCTCTAAAACCAAACTATCCAGTCGACAAATCACTTCCTCCCAGTCATTCAACAAATCACACAACATTGGTATCAAGTGACACCCTCACCAGATCACTAAACCAAGGCAGCACCATAAACCTAGAGTGCCAATATTCATAACTGAAGAAAAAAGATGAAGAAGTCCTAACCTTCAGATTATGCTTCAACAGCATGGAGTTTTTTTTTTTTTTTTCTCTTAGCATTTAGTCAAGGACTCCCAAGGTAGGGGTCCTGGGTTCAAGCCTCTTTGGGCGCAAGTAACAAAAATGTATTACTTTACATTACTTTAAAATGTGCGAAAAGTATTACCTCAGTTCTTTTTTCACGCATCATATTAAGAGCTGCAACCTCAAATAAGTTGGCTAGCTCTGCACCAACCATCCCATTTGTCACACCGGCAACAGCCATATAGTCCACATCCTCTGCCATTGGTTTCTTACGAGCATGTACCTATTACCAGGAAAATAACAAACAATAGAACACCAAACAATGCAACAACTACAAAAGTACAAGAGAAATCACACATCAGGAGCCTCATGGAAACTCAAATAAACCTGCAGAATTTCAGCACGTCCTATTATGCCTGGTTTAGGTATAAATATCTTCCGGTCAAAGCGACCAGGTCTAACAAGTGCAGGATCTAGAATTTCTGGTCTGTTTGTGGAAGCAATAGTGATCACGTTCCCTCTTCCTTCAAACCCGTCCAAAGAAACAAGGAGCTGCAGAGGATCAACAAATACATTTTAGTGCATACACAAACTAACCAGCTAAAGCATCAGCCAGATTCAGGTTTGACAAGAACAAAGTCCAACCTGATTTAGAGTTGCATCACGCTCTTGTCCACCAGAACCCTTTATAAGACCGCGTTCCCTTCCAACAGCATCCAATTCGTCAATGAAGACAACAGAGGGAGCCTATAGAATCAGCAAAAAAACTTTTCAATTAAGAGCACAACATCAAGTTACAAGTAAAGCTCTCAAATCTGAGAAACAGAGAAAAGTGAGCAGGGAATAAAGAAGATCTTGAAATGAGATGTGGTCATAAACATATATATATATATATATATATATATATGTAACTGTTATCGTTTCACTAAATGAAAGCCTGATGAGTCAATGAATCCTAAAATGAAATCAAAGAAAATGCTCACATTTTCTTTTGCTTCTTGGTAGAGTGCTCGGACACGAGAAGCACCAACACCAACATATATTTCCACAAATTGAGAGGCAGAAATGGAAAAGAAGTTCACACCTGCCTCACCAGCAACTGCTTTAGCTAATAAAGTCTTCCCTACACCAGGGGGACCACAGAGAAGTATACCACCTGCGAGCAGCGAATTATTGAAGAGCTAAACAAAATAGTAGAGAGAGAGAGAGAGAGAGAGAGAGAGAGAAAGAATCTAGGCAGCAAAAAAGCAAAATTTATTGTCCATTGTCGTACTTGATACATATGAGACAACTCTAATTACAGGACATTCATGAATTTGCAGTGTAAAATAGGAAGGCTGAAGGAAGCTTTTGTGAAATCCTTCGAACAAATTTTGGCTGCATATGGTGGGAAGGTTTATAATGGAATGCTGGCGCGTAATAAGTGGCTTATTTCAAATGTGTCAACAATTTATTGTCACTACTCAACTTAGCATTTAGCCCAACTAATTGGTGCCGGCTACATGTCCTTTTTCACCATTTTATTTGTTTACAACAAGACCTTTTATTAAACCAGACTCAACCATATCCTTCTTAATTATTGCCATCTGGTCTCACCTAACTTCTAACATAGCCTGCAGTACTAGATTTATCACACATTCTAACATCTTTGCTAGTCTTTATAAACATGGGTTGCATCCCAATGTGCCAATGCGCTTTTCTCCAATGATAAATTCATCACCATCAAAATCGGGAAATCCCATCCACTCCACTAACACATATTATAAAACTGTGTCACCACCACCATGGAACCACCACTATTTCCACATCATTTTTCCTTTTATTCATAATAAACATGTATTTTTTTCATTTAGTACACATTTATTAAGAAAATATATAAATTTAATTAAGTGTAAGTTCGATATGTATAGTTTAACCAAGAATATATTAATTTAACTACAATCATTTTTTCTCTTCATGTTTGGAAATTTAAATATAGGTTAAATTATTAAATATCATAGTATTAAAACTAAATATGAAAGCATATTGAAATATAAATATTTACTCAAATTTGTATATTAAAAAGTTATTTTTTTAGTTTTGTTTAAATGATTTTATTTGAAATTGGAATATAAGTACTGAAATTGATCTAATTCTTTTATTTATGAAATCATAATTTAATTTTAAAATATAAAAATAGAATTCCTATATTTTAACCTTTAAGTTTGTAAGATTTACAAAAGACTCCCTACTCAATTACTGCTATGCAATAGGATCCAACTAACTCCAAAAAACTAACGAATGTTAGCCCAGACACCAAAACGTTGCAACTTGGAACGTTGGACCCTAAATCGTGAATTCCAAAACTTAGGACCCTAATGTGCAAAGTCAACCAAACCTTAGACCCTGAAGTGAAGTTTGCCTTTGTTTTAAAACATGAGATGAAAAGACACGTGCAGCATGATATCACCTGTAAGTACAAATAATAAAAGAAAATGACGTAGTACACTGTTGACAAGGAAGTGCGCATATTGATGAGTGATGTGCATAATTTACAAACTCAATTCTTTTCTTTAATTCAGATTTCCTTTCCAAGAGGGATATGGGGATAACAATGCTCATGAAAAAACAATACACATTCGGCAGAGGATCTACCAAAACTATGCCAAAATCTTCAAGAGGGTGCAAGGCCAAAAAGAAGAAATGGGATGAACAGGTGTGAATTGAGCTATAGGTAGCAAATGGAAACAATAATGGATAATTTCAATGAATCCTTCCGCCCCTAAGAGGATTGTATATTTGTATGGGAATAGAAACATGGGTTAGATCATGGTAAGACACTTAATTGACATCTGTCAAATGGTTTCAAGGATGATGTTCCAT
Source organism: Iris virginica (assembly GCA_025631175.1). Taxonomy (NCBI): domain Eukaryota; kingdom Viridiplantae; phylum Streptophyta; class Magnoliopsida; order Asparagales; family Iridaceae; genus Iris; species Iris virginica. The sequence goes on along the minus strand of JAOTQG010184716.1, from coordinate 3,105 downwards.
GAATCTGAGCTCTTCTGTGTTAAAGACAGTATCAGAGCTCAACACAAACTTCAAAAACGTAAGGAATTTGCACAGGTGCTATCATTTGATTATAATCCATGCGACAATTTAACATGAGAGGGAAACGATGCCCATGGAAGCCCAGCTTACATATCTTGCACATGTCTGTTGTTCTTCTTTAAACAGAATATAGAGGACACAAGGGCCGCCTACGGCTCCAACATTACTAATCCTTCTTCAAATGCAAGTGTGCAGCAGCTTCATAAAGCATAATAGTATCTTTATGAATCTTATGAAAAGTCGAGAGCTTAACAATCATGAGGTTGGTTCCAAATATATCCCACCAACCACATCAAAACAACAAAAATCAATGTGATCTGTATGCAAAGATAACTCCATTCTAGAGCCTGCTAAACATTTCATAGTGCGTGCAAACAACTAAGGAAAAGGAAACTGCAAAAGAAGTTACCAGAACGCCAGAAGTAGTTTGAAGTCGGTAAACTATTATGCCTATTCCTCTTCTTTTTACTTCTGTTTCTCGGACTAAAAGAAAGAAATGTGGCTGTATAACTTACTTTAATTCTTAGCTTAAAAGAAGCAAAACCACAAACTATAGATCTTCTTATTGCTCGCTTGTCATTACAGTAGATTGAAAAAGCAAAGAGCACCACTGAGCGGCACAATCTATGTGAGCAGATAACAAATAAATCAGTTATATGATACATTAAGTAAGATGGAAGCACGTCATAAAGGCTCAAAATTCTGACCTGGTATTTTGATTCCTCTCCTGCGGTACATTTCCCCATGGGTGAAGAACTTCACAATCTCCTCAAGCTCAAGGCGTATTTTTCCAAGTCCTGCAACATCAGAGAACTTCACATCCACGACTCCTTCATAGTACTGAGGAAGTCTCTTACGTCGACCCATGTGTACACGAGCCCCAGATTTCATGAATTGCATTGCCTTCTTCATTTGATCTTTCTCCTCATCTCCCTCCTCCCCAATATCGTCATCGCTAATCCCCAAAATTTCATTCTCTAGCTTCCTCATTTTCTTTCTCTCTTCTGCATCCACTCTCTGCATCTTAATTCTATCCTCATAATCTCTTTTCTGTTTCTTATATCTTACAACAACAAATTGATAGAATACGACTATAAAGAATAACCCAAAACACGTCAGAAAACTTTCACTCTCAGATAAAAATTCCCATAAATGCAACAAGTCTACATTAATTCGACGTGCTTGTCGGTGTGCTTTTCTAAACTCAAACTTTCTTTTTCTATTCTCAATCCTGTTTTGCTCCTTCACGGCCGTCTCCACTAATTCCCTCTCTTTCTTCAGCCTAGCCACTTCGTTAGTTCTACTCCTATTTAATTCTTGCCTCATCTTCTGCAACTCCAGCACCTTCTTCGACAGCGGCTTCCTCTCCACAGACTCGGATTCCACCGGTAGGGTGATTGCATTCAATTTGTCCAATAAAGGGCCAAAAAAAGGATGTGCGAGGTCTGGTTTCTTCATTTGTGGAGTATATGCATTGATGCAAACAGAATCAACATTCAACTCATCCCACGACTCCCAAAACTGCCAATCAGTCGCAACTGCTGGCAACACAATTCTAAAAACCTTTAAATCCTCCAAAACAACAAAAACTACCTCAGATTCTTGCCTTAAATTCCCGCTAGGGGGTGTAATAATATGTTTAAGCTTCCCTTCTCGCTTCAAATCCAAAATATCAGTGTAAGGCAACCGATTAGTCACTGTGGGAAGCCTTTGTGACCATGTTTTCAATTCCTCAGAAGTTAGAGCCTCCACTTGTTTAGTGGGGCGCTTCTTCTTAACAACTTTCGCTGCAGCCAGGGAAGGCTGTGGTAGCGAGGCTGAGATTACAGTTAGTGTTGCGGATGCTTCGAGCAGAATTAACAAGTCTTTCTTAGATTTTGATTCATCTTCGTCAGATAATTGACAAGTAGTCTTTCGTGAACTAACGTGAACGGAGACGGAAGGTCTAATTCTTCTAAATTTTGGTCGATACGAAAGAGACGGCAAGAATGATGAACTGAAAATGCATTGACAGGCCATTGAAATTGGAAGAAGTTACAGAGATTATACGTTACTGAACAGAAGCGCGGCAGCAGTACATTGCGGAATAATCTCTCCGCCGGAGCAACCGCGACCGAGGCTGAGTGTTCTCTATCGGATTAGGGTTTCCAATTTCGTCATCCTCAATTCCTAGTCAGCTCAGCTGTGCAACGAGAGAGAAGGCAATTGGATACGAAGTGAAGTGCGCCAAGTTCAGTCAAAGGCTGAAATTACGAAGCAAAGGTGAAACCGTGAAGGTTCTGTATGACGTAATCAAATTTAAAACTGAAAATTAAATAATTATGCCTCAGGCCCAATAATGAGTATCCTAGGCTTAGAATGGACATCTTTTGGATAAGCCCAATACACCCTTAGCCCAACCTTTTAATTTCTTTCTCCTTTGTATCTCACCTCATTTCTCATATCTTTTAAATACAGAAATAATTCTATTATTTAAAATTTAAAAAATTTAAATTATCACAAAGAATTAAACATCAAATGGGACAGAAGATCCAAACTCCTTTTAATCATTTATCCTCGACTGCTCACGTCAGGCTTACTTGCCCTCCTAATTATATTGAATTATTTTAATTTTCTAATTAAAATATTTTTTTCCATTAATCTATTATGAAAAAAAGTCATTATAATATTGTAAAAAAGTTGAATAGTTTTCATTATAATTTTTGTTATATTTTTCATATAATTTTATTAGGACTAAGGAGAAGGGAATCGCTTTGATTAACGCCATGCAATTTATAAAAAAAAAAAATATGAAATGTTATAGTAACTCATAAACATTAATTATAATATAATCTAAAAATAAATTTAAAATCAGTGTGCTCAATCATGTTACTACTACTACTACTACGGCTATATCTTTGAAACATCTGTGATGAAAGAAAAGAAGAGGCAAAAGCTCCAAGATCTTGGGGTGTGTTTGGAAGTGAGATTTTTTGATATGTTTTGTTTTTGTTTGTGTTTTGTGTTTGTTTTGTGTTGATTTTGGTTTTGTAGGAGTTTTACAAT
>JAOTQG010184605.1:0-16780 GCA_025631175.1 Iris virginica | reverse complement strand
GGCATTGGCTTTGAAGGAAAAATTCGCTTTCCGAATGATCAGCGAGAGCATAAATGGACCTGGATGTGGAGAGTGAATTTGTTGGAAAGAAAAGAGCAAAATATGAACCTGAACTCTCGGAGATCAACACTCTTTGGTTGGAACTATGGAGATTTTGCTTTTACCTCGGAAGATCGAAAAGTTGAAGAACCTATCTACCCTCCTTATCACGATGGTTTACAAAAGAAATGGAAGTTTTAAGGAGGTCGCTTGCCAGCCACATGTCGGATCCATGGGAACCAAAGAAAGCCAAAACATACGAGGAGCTCTCAAAGGACCCACACGCATATCCCCAGGAGCGAGTACTGCCCTGTGATAAAACTACTAAAGATGAAGTTCGATATGAACAAATATTTGAGACGCTAAAAGTTCCATCAATAGGAAATCAAATGAGGTATAACCCCTTGAGATGGTTTAGACACGTACGACCTAGACTATTAAGTGCATTAGTTAGGACTTTTGACAGTATCAATATCAACAACTAGGGTAGAAGCAGTGAAAGACCAAAACTAGCATGGGCAACTGAATAAAGAAACACATGTCTGCCGACCGAGTCTGATGAGATTTAATTTATTTAGCCGCCCAAGTAAATGGGACATATGCCGAGTTGAGTCCTCTCGAATGATTCTTGTTTTATCTTTCTTATTTTGGATAATGGTTGATTCTGTTGATAAAATATGTTCTGCTATAGTGCTATGGATATAGTCATTCAGTATTAATTTAGATCCGCCCTTGAGCTGTGACACTATCTTCAATATGGCTGAAATGAAACGGGGGTGGGAAATGTAGCTTACATTATATCATCTTACCTCTTAGCTTAGGAATCCTGAGGTTTATACGAAAGTTCTGTAAGTTAATAAATAGTGAAGAAAATTTCCTATCTAATGATTGAACATGATTTCTATGGAAGCCTTTGAATGAGCTTAAATGTATTGTATGCAACTATTTTTATTAAATGAGAAAACTTTACCTGTCAAATCTCATCAAAGCCTTCTTATGCTTGCTTAGAAACATCATATTAACTTATGCTTATTTCTTTTTTAAAGTTCACGCGCGAAGACTCCAAGCACTAAAGGCTCTTACATATGCTCCCTCTAGCAACTCCGAAATTTTGTCCAAGTTGTATGAACTTGTCTTCGGCATACTTGACAAGGTGTGCCCTTACTAAGTTTTTATCTCCAATCTTCACAATATATCTGTTAAGTTCTTCACACTTGTTAAAATCAGTTACTCAAGGTTGTTTGATACTTGTCTTAGCACTCCCTCCATTCCACAAAATGGGTTATTTTTTGACAGTTTTATAATGTGATCATTTCCAGATGATGTTCTATAAAAATTTATTTAATTCTATTGATTTAAGAGTATAATTATCATAAACTATTTAAAAGAGCTACCAATGTAACATTAATTTATTTATTTTTAAATAAAATTGCTATGTAATGCTGATTGGAGATGCAGTCGAATTGACCAAGAAGTGAAATAGGGACCGTGCGAGTGGAATGAAGGTTTGTTGAAATGCCTAGATCATTTCAGTTTCATTATATCATGTAGTTTTTTGGTTAGCCAGTATAGTTGTGTAGATTTCTGCTCGAATGATTATCTTGGAAGTGGTATACTGAGATAATGAGAAAGGATCGAGCAGCATTTCGCACTTAACTACTGAGTTTTTGCTTGATCATTCTCTTGTCATAAAAAGCCGGAAGGTATAGGTTTTATTTTAAGCCCCTTGGTACGATGGCTGTTGGTGGTACTACTCAGTGAAAAGAAAGAGTAAAAGGGCATTATCAAGATAGATACAGATCCAAAACTGAAGATATTAAGCATGAAGACATAATGTTTTTTTTTGGCGATGTTTGCAATTTGATTGAGTTTTGATTTAAGGAAAAAATTAAGGTAGACAAAAGCCTGCCCATAAAAAAATTGGAAAGGATGCTGGGAGACTTGAACTCAGACACTCGGTTTGGAGGAGGTATTGAATAACATGAATGACGGTAGTTTTGATTGCCATTTGACAATAAGGGCTCGTTTTTGCAGATTTTCTCTCTCATCGGTCCCACAATCTTTCTCTCAACGAATCTCTCACTTTTCAAAAATCAAACCAAAAATCTACTTGCCAAACGAACCTTGAATCTTTCTTGGGACAGAACATAGCTAATCCAGGTTGTTGAGATTATGATCAAGTTCAGTTGAGTACTTAACTGGCGTGCTATATTGGTGAAGGCTGAAATGAAATTAGCTTTGCAATTATTCTTGTTCTTTCTTTAACTTCCAAATATCTTCTATCGCCCTCAGAAAATGGGCTTCTGTGCTTAACATAGCCCAGTGGTTTTTTTATTCCTTGGCTAGTATAATTGGTAGTTAATGATTTGACCTTTATTTCACTAAATTGTCAGTCACTTGGAGCATACACATTTTGAAGCTTATTGACATGTATATATCTGATCGGTCAGGTCGCTGATACACCAGATAAACGCAAGAAAGGCATATTTGGGACAAAAGGTGGGGATAAGGAGGTAAGCTCCAGTAATGGCTGCTATAATTTTCTGGTGAATGATAAGAGTGATAAGCACTATGAACTCTCAAGAAAACGTAATCGAGGTCGGTAATAATCCATTTGGCCTAGAAATCTTAGTTTTCTTACGCATACGGAAAGTATCGAGCAAATTTTGTTTTATTGGATGTTCCTTAGACTTCCTGATTTGTTTGGCCAATCCTAGATCTACATCCTCACTTTCTTGTAGAGAATGTAAATAAATATCACATTTTTCTTGTAATATTTATCGGGACATATTATTGATTTCTCAAGTTTTCATACAAGTTACCATTTCTCTACATGATTTTCAAACTTTTCCTAGTTGCTGATTTCATTTCTATGCACACATAAATGGGTGCAGGTGCTTATACATGGATACACTTGCATATGTAACCTAGTGCTGTATATATCTTTTTTTTTTCCTAACCTGTGTGCCTTTCTTGTGTCCCTTGACTTACAACTACTGATTATCTCTTTCGGTATCATTCCTATCTTAATGCTCTATGCTTTCACTTTCTGTTTGAAGTTAATGTGGTGCTTTTTGATATGAGCAGTCTATAATTCGGAGTAATCTGCAATATGCTGCCTTAAGTGCCTTGAGAAGACTTCCCCTGGATCCAGGAAATCCTGTATTTCTCCATCGTGCGGTGCAGGGGTTAGTTTGCCATCTTTTGGTTTTTATTGTTTGCTTATGCATGGGGTATGCCTTGCTCATGAGTGAACCTTAACTATATAGTTTTTCAAAATGTTATTTACAGCATTGTGATAGTAATAGAACATCCTTACACTCACCTGAGAGGTATAGCTTTGGCATTTTTGAAGTCATTTTCATCATCGACACCATCATTGTAGCAACTAATTTATTTTTCCTAGAAATGAGAACGTAGATAAATTTTGCAGAGGATGCAATCATGCAAGACAATTGGAGGCTGTTGTTTGATCCTTCGGCCTGCTTTTGGACTAGGATACTTGAGGGATGTGAGTAAGGACTGATGTCGAAATGAGAGTCTGACTCATGGTGTTAGGAAGTTGTAGACAGTTAGAGCTAGTCATATATATTACGTGTTTATATGTATGCAGATTTATATATCTATATATATACATACATTCTTTATATTCAATACTTCGGGCACGGAGCCAGAAATTAAATACCCGTGTTCGAGGGCGTGGAACTAAATATTAAAAAATATATCATATGTAAATAAAATTAAATAATAAAGTTATCTATAAAAGAAATTAAAAGAATTAATAAAAACTTTATAGTATAATTTTGCTCACTCTAATGAACAGTAACAAATTCAATGGCTGTGATTTACTTAATCAACGGCTGGACAGTGGGGACAAAGGCTGGCAACAAACACTGCACGCACCGGCACACACACCCTACTACTATGTGTCAGTGATCTAGCAGCTTTTATGTGTTACTGTACATCCACTTACTGAAGTTACTCGGTCAATAGTATGAAAGTGGTTCACTGGCTGATCAAACAAGGGTTAAAAAGGTAGTCCTATTTAACAAACTTCAGTGCAGATCCTACTACTACTATTATAAAAGCTGATTTAGTAGTAATCTTTTAAGTTGTTAACTAAAGTCACTTATCCACCCTAAGCCATTTGTTGACAAAAAATAAGGAGAATATAATTTTAAATAAATAATTATTGAAATTAATGAATAAAAATTTTAAATAAAAAGAGTAACTTTATTCAATATTTTTTCGATCTTTTCGAAAAATGCAAACATTTTAAGTATATTATTTTCAGGCAAAAACGTATGAATAATTAACAAAATTATGTCACGTGCTCACTGTTACGGACATACACTAATTTTGCTCCTGTGGTAGGATTTTTGCAGTTCTTTTTGAATAGTAAATTTGCCTTTTTTTACACCCGTAATTTTGCCTTTTAATCGTACTCATTGAAAATTTTTAATCCCACCTATGGGGGTAAGTTCACAAGTAAAAGAATGCCTGTATAAACTTAACTCAACATTTCTATGACTTTCTAAAATCCTTAAGCTGCTTTATCAATTACGATATCTCCTTTTATTATATGCATTTATGTGGTGCAGTTTTCTTCTTTCTTTTTTATAACCTGAAAAGTAACTCTAAATGATTTGATATCATACTGCAGGGTTTCTTTTGCTGATCCAATTGCTGTAAGGCATGCATTGGAGATAATATCTGAGCTAGCCATACGAGACCCGTATGCAGTTGCAATGAGTTTAGGTAATTTCATGATCTAACCTTGGAACCCATTTCACATTGCCACGGGATTTTCTTTTCCTAATTGAAATTGAGAATGTTTTGAACTGTTCTTACTTCGAATGGGCTTACAATTATTTCTTTCAGTTTGCACTTATGCTATCAGCTCTCATATATGTATATGTAACTTAGGCACAATTTAGCTAATAATGCTGTACAGATAATGATATTTGTGTCTATCCATGAAGGTTCTTGTCTTATACTGATGGTCATGTACAACTTAAATGATTGATATCAAAGTAAATAGCTAAATTGTTTCCGGGGCGCTAGCTTAGAAAGTTGGCACTCAAATGTCTATTATGTCTTTAACCCATTTGATGGATGAACTAAATATGGTTTACATATTAACTCAAATTTTGGTCGAGGCATTTCAGGCTTTCTGCTTAAATGTCACAGTTAGGGATGGTGTTGCTCAGCAGCAGAGACTAAGCTTGATGATAATTTATAACTGAAATATGTGTCCCATGCTTGCTTGCTTTCATATTGTAGGGACGGTTATACTATGAATTATGATCGTCTTGTTGCTGGACTAAGTATGACCATTTTCTCATGTATCAATTTTAACCCTTTTTCCCTCTCTCTCTCTCTCTCTCTCTGTTCAACGCAGGAAAGCTTGCTCAACCTGGAGGTATAGTTGATATTCCTCGCTACCTTTCATCATTGTTATAATTGAATATTCCCCTGGTTTTATGGTTTTTGATTCTAAGTTGTGTAGATGATGTATGAATCAGGGGCTCTTCAGGATGTTCTACATCTGCACGATGTTCTTGCTAGAGTTGCACTGGCGAGGTTGTGTCATTCGATATCGAGAGCTCGGGCCCTGGATGGTAAGTGTATTTCATACAACAATAATCATATGTTAGTTTTGATGGATAGGAAGCTGTAAATATTTTTTGTACACAGAAAGACCGGACATTAAAGCTCAGTTTAACTCTTTGCTCTATCAACTTCTCCTGGATCCCAGTGATAGAGTTTGTTTTGAGGCTATTCTTTGTGTGTTGGGGAAATCTGATAATGCCGAAAGGTATTTCTTCAATCTTGGGTTATCTTTTGTATACAAATTTGAGCAGCATGCTGTGCTGGCACAATTTTTCTCCCCTTCCAGTTTTTCTAGCTCCTAGATGACCAATATTTGTCCACTATAGGACTGAGGAACGCGCTGCTGGATGGTATCGTCTAACCAGAGAAATTCTTAAGCTTCCAGAAGCACCTTCTGTCAAAGACTCTAATGCTGAATCGAAAGATGCAGCCCCACCTAAAAAAATAAAGGATAAATCTAAAAATGCCAAGCGCTCTCAACTCCTTATCAAACTTGTAATGAGAAGGTTCTGTGATCCTTTTCTGGCTGTACTTGTTTTCTTTTGCTTACATATTTGGTTTGTGCATCTTGAAGTTCTCTTTGGCATGGCTTTATATGTTGCATGTATCTCTGTTTGATGATGGATTTGATGTTAATAATCCCCTGCATTTGTCTTCCCTTGTTAATTTTATCGGGGATCATCATCATAATTTTTCTTTTTGTCCCGAAATTTCTTTAGGTTGGAGAGTTCTTTCCGCAGTTTCTCCCGTCCTGTTCTTCATGCAGCAGCCAGAGTTGTGCAAGAGATGGGGAAAAGTCGCGCCGCTGCCTTTGCTGTAGGCTTACAGGATATTGATGAAGGAGCCAATGTTAATACTTTTTCTGAATATAATGATTCAGTTGACCCGGATCTTGATGAGATTTCTCAGTCTGAAGGTTACTCTTGTCTTTATTCTATATACACGCGTAGCATTCCATTTCAGTACGTATCGTATTTTGATAACTACAGTTATAGTGGAGCGCCGATGCATAGTTGAGAATATAATGTTCAATGGGTTAATCTGTGTGTGTTCTCAGTTAACTAACATGCTCCCTACTAGATGAAAAAATGGCTTTTATTTTCATTTCTATTCAATAGATCTCTTGCAACGGGCAGAAAGGAAGGGGAGAGCAATCAGCTATATAATATATATATATATATATTGCATGTGTGTATGTACATATGTATATAATCGTTCTTTGTTATTTATTCGTATGCTCTGTCCACTGACCCCATTGTTCAAGTATACTCCGAGCTCTGATATTTTTTTACTATAAAATATTGTCTAACCCCTATCTACTTTATCTTTGCTTTGTTCCTTTAGGTCGAGGCGTTCGTTCTATGTCAAATGGAGTAGGTGGCAGGGACACTATTGCAAGTTTATTAGCTTCATTAATGGAGGTGGTACGGACAACAGTAGCATGTGAATGTGTTTATGTTCGTGCAATGGTAATTAAAGCATTGATTTGGATGCAAAGCCCACATGATTCATTTGATGAACTAGAATCAATCATCGCATCAGAGCTATCTGATCCAGCTTGGCCGGCATCTTTGTTGAATGATGTTCTGCTCACCTTGCATGCTCGTTTTAAGGTACTCCATCAGTCGTTAGGGAAAAACTATTTAATTGTTTTCTGTCAGTGATCAGATAATGTACATCACCTCTCATATATTCGAACTCTTCAATGAAGTTTTCTAATTCATGTAAATATATGTGTAGTTTCTGATCATGTTTGTAGAGTATCCACAATGCATCAGTTGGCTTAGTAGGGTCGGCAACCACTTCATGCAATTTATTATATGGGACAGATAATTGGTCAAGACATTATCTTGGCACAATATGCATAATATTGTTATGTTTTCTAGCTTGTTCTTCGTCCGTTCTTTGTCTTAATGAAGATACTTTTCTGACTGTCCCTGTTAAATTAGAATGTCATTGCAATGTGGAAAGTGTGCTATATATATTTATTTATTTCAAAACGTATTTGTGAAATACCTGTTCTCCCAGAGTGGTTATAGAACTATACCCAAACACATTCCTTTGTTTTCTTATTTTATTTTAATCATGTATTCTAACATGGGTATAGAAAAAGCGGAGCGTTGGGGCTTTTCGAGATTTGTCTCTAGCGATCTAGATAGGGACCGGAGAGCAGCGTTACACTAACTATTTATAGTCTCTGTTTGTTTGCTTATGTTTGCCTTTGTTATTTTTAGGCGGATTCCTTGTCCGCCATTTTTGTATCCTCACTCTATTTACTAATAGAATTTCTTCTTTTAAAATTCTAATCATGTAGAAGCAAGTAAATGTCATAAATCTTCTCACATATAACCCCATTTCTAATGCTTCCTCTTGTACGGTTGAAGTCATTTTTATCTCTTGTGGATTGGAGTTCTATTTAATCATTGTGACATTGCGTAAATCATGATATCCATGAATCCAAATAAAATTAATACTACCTCAAGAGTCAATAAGTTCCATATAAGTTTGTCCGCAAAAGAAGTTCTATTTCAATATTTAAGCTTATATTTCTGTTATTCTTCCAAGTTTATACTTGATCTCCAATAACATGGTGTTGCACGTTAGTATCAGAAGAAAATAGTTATACTGCAATCAAAGGGTGTAAATGAAAGTAGAAAAGTTAATGAAAAACAGAAGTTTACTTAGAAGCAGGAATCCTTTTTGGTCGTGGAGGGAGCACTAGCTATCATAAGTTCAGGAATGAATAGAACATGGAATCCAGTAACATGCTCTGCCAAGTACTTTCTGGAAATGTTAAATTTTTTGCCATGTGCATATCATTGTTATATGATTTATGGCTCATACAATAATGTAATAGCTGCCACCATAGTTATCATTATCTTACGATAAAGGATACACTACACAATGAAGAGGTCCATCGATACGCTTTTTTTTCTCTCTTTAAAAGGGATGGTTGGTGGTTCCACACTTACCCCCAATGTGACTCGAATCCGTGACCTATCGGAAACAGGGGGCGTCTTATCATTAGACCGCACTTCGTTGTCAGGTCCATCGATACGTATTGCTGAGATGAATCAAAGATTGTATAGAATCACATGAATCGGCCGATTCATGATATGTATCTTACGATATACTGATATGTACGATACATAAATCTTGGGTGCGGGTTGGATTTGGTAAACCCAAATTTAAAGAAAATTAGTATTTTACTATTTGTTTTCCCCGAGAACTCCGAATTTTAGTTGACCCTGTGATTTAGCTAGGGTTGACTTGTTGATTATATAGATTTTGTATCTTTGTCTCTAATTTGATATAGGTTCTTCGATATTTCTTTGAAATATAGGCACAAAATGATTGAAGACCCTGAGTGAAAAACTATACATTCTACACGTCTTGCGTTAGTTGATGATTTAGATTTTAGAGTTCTGTATATCTTGATTTAAAGAAAGTTAGCTCACACTGCCCAAGGTCATGCCAAGAAGGGCAATTGCCTTTGGACGATGTATGATGTGGATAAAGTGCTTTTGCATCATAATCAAGTCATACATAGAATATCTGCATACTTGAGACATTAGATATAATATATTTAAAACTTGTTCCGTAACTTACGATATGATACATGATTTCAATACGATATTTGGCACCTTCGATTCATGATTTGACAACTATGGCTGTCATTGGGTTATTGATCGTGCTATGTTTTGTCACATTCATGTGGTTGTTGTGATATGATTATTGTTGTCGAGCTACTGTTTTGATGCACAACATTACATGTGTGATATTGTTTCTATCATATGCATGCATGGTAATAATTTTCCTCAGGTTTGAAAATCAAACAAGTGTTTTAGTGATTTTTAGAGTTTTTTGGTTGTTATAGTTCACTGTTTGAAGGTTTATTTTACTGTCTTCATCTCATTGTTGTATTATTAATGGCCAGTTAGTGATATCATCACTGTCGTTGTGCTTATGGTTTCTATGAAACGCTTCTATTTTTACTCTAGTCATATGTATGTGGGTCTCCTTACATTTTTTCTTTTCTTTTCACTGTCTTATTAGGCTACTCCGGATATGGCCGTTACACTTCTCGAAATTGCAAGAGTATTTGCTACTAAAGTTCCTGGAAAGATCGATGCTGATGTGCTGCAATTGCTATGGAAAGTAGGTTTGCAATGGATCCTTGCATAGAATACCCTTCCTTATTTTCCACTAGGTATACCCGTGCCTGTGGGCACGTGGGATGCAATTTTTTTAAATTAAATATATGATAAGAACTTGGAGGAATATGGAAATAGTTGAAAAAATTGAAATTTTGGGGGGAATGTGAAAAAATTGAAAATTGGGGAGAATGGAAGAAAAAAAATCAATGGATGAGATTGCTTTTATCCAAGGCCTCATAATGTGACACACCCTAAGTGTCACATCATGAGCCCATTTATAATGTGGACTGTCACAAGTTCTTTTCCACTATAGGTTTGGTAATTCTGGCAATCTTCCTTTTTTTTTTTTACAAAAACTGTTTTAAAAAAACCATTTTGATTACTTATACCAAGGTAGTTAGTTTTAAAGATGAAACTTAACAGCTTTCTCCTTGCAAACTGATCAGCTATAGGCTGAAGTGGCCGACCTAGGCATAGAGATTTGCACTTCATTGTGATAAGAGTCGAGATGGAAATAGTAGAACAACATCACCACCAAAACCCTAGTCACGATGGAATGCATAAAATTAAACATTGCGTGTTGTCCATTCTCTACACAAGTTATCAGCCCACAAGCTACCCTAGTTTCAGCAATTAGTTTGGTGGAATATACTCCTTCCATCCTTTGGATACCTTTTTCTAATATTAAACGCACAACTTCCGTCTTACTCTGACTTTGACTTTCAGCAGAAACACAATGGGATATGGTGTTGAAATTTTGAAACGAGCACTAATGTTTGTTTTTGGTACAAACACACGCCAAATTGGACGGAGGGAGTACATATGTAACTCGACACAATGTCAATCATTCTTCCAACTAGGTGGGGTCAGTCACTTTAACTCAACTTTACTGTGTCCCCGACTAGTCAGGGTAAATCCTTTTTCTCCAAAATGTCATTCCTCCAGATCAAGATTTTCTGTTTAACCACATCTGAAGTCTCTTTCTATGTAATTCCATCTCAGTTTAGGTCTAACCTACCTCTAGCATTGCATTTGATATGGTGATGTCTCTCTCCCTCCCTAACTGTTGAAGTTATTGGTTAAAGATTCAAGTGTTTGAAACTCGCCAGGACTTTCACCCATTCCATCTCCTACAGGAGTATTTTATTTCTGTTGGATGTTTTCATTTCAGTTGTATCTTGTCCAGTTCTACTTGAATACTTTTAGCTTTCTCTTTTTATTTTTTAATTTTACTCTTTTCTAGCACATTTCGTATCAAGTATGAAAATTACAAACGTGCTAATTTTCCTTTGTACCCATACATCATATCCAATAGGTGGTGAACTTCCATGAAATTAGTTGCTGAGGTTTGTGAATGCAAGTGCTTCTCTGTAATTTTGTACTTGTTGAGTGTTTCTTTCAATCTTTGTTGAGGGAGTACTGCTTTCCGATCTCACAGATTTAGTTAATGAGTGATCTGCTGAACTATCTGTCATGCATATTTTCACATGTTATCAGCTTCCTGTTAATCATGATGGTTGGCCAGATTTTTACAGTTTCCAGAAGACATGTTACAAAGTTCCTATGCATAATGCAATATTCCATGCATCCTCTTTGTCAAATGGATAGCTGATGATTCTTTAGCAGAAAGTTGCACGTATAGACTTTTCCTGTTCTGTGTAAAGATGAAGATATCTTTTGTCATGGCAATATATTTAGTTTCTTGTAGAATAGCTGATGGGCGCTAAAGAGCTCTTTCCTCCAACTATTGGCATGCTAAAGGCAAGGTAGTGCAAATCTGTTCATGTAAGATAGTTGGAGGCTTGGAGCAATGAAAAGGGGAGGAAGGTTGGTGAGTGCAAGGAAGGTTGTGACCATGATTGTTAAGGATAAATGTTATATAGCCTATTTTCCTTTCATTATACTATTTTTCTAAACTAAGGAATAATATAGATGAATTTAGGTCTTTGAACTTTGTGCCATTAGCAAGATCAATAATTTCTGCTCCATGATGTATCAACTATCTGGGATGTAGGTCTAACGCACTTCAGAGTGATACCTTTTACCTTTTGTGTTGGTTATGGTACGATGCAGGGGCACAAATGAAGGCTCTGAATGCATTTACTTTTTAATTGATATTTTGGTGTTTGAGGAAAAAGGTGGGACAAAATTTCAATTACCGCAATTAATGGAATAAAACAATTAGTGGCGGGGGGGGGGGGACTGTTAGGTAATTCAACTAGAATGAATGATGGCTTCAGAAATGTGGATATTTATCAAAAGAAAAGTGGGGAGAAGTCCATTTATTTCTACATGACATGTTCTAAAGCGTGCACTGGTCAATTTTTTTTTCGAAAATTTCGCGTCAAGGTGTCGTAGGGTCGGTGTAGATGCTTCTTAGTGTGCCATACATGTTGAAGTCTATGGCATATCTATGGACCAGATTTGGCCGATCTTTGATTATTGTCCATATATATCCTTCCTACAACTGATCTTTGTTATTAAGATAGTAGAAGTGCATGACAAATTTTTAGTGAAGTTGATTATAACCATGATCAGCCTATGGTAGACTATTACTACCTCTTACTGGTCTGGTGACTATGGTCTTTGCAGACATGCCTGGTTGGAGCTGGCCCTGATGGAAAACATACAGCTTTGGAAGCAGTTACCATAGTTCTTGATTTACCACCTCCGCAACCTGGTTCAATGTCTGGACTCACTTCAATGGATAGGGTATCTGCATCTGATCCAAAGGCAGCTTTGGCTTTGCAGAGATTGGTCCAAGCAGCAGTAAGCATATATATATATATATATATCCTGTCGATCTAGATGTTAGATGAGTGGAGTAGTTACTGATATTCAAATACTCTTTTCCTTCTCCTGGTGTTTTTGACTTGTGCACTTGCAGGTGTGGTTCCTAGGAGAAAATGCCAATTATGCTGCCTCCGAGTATGCGTGGGAGTCTGCTACCCCACCTGGTACTGCTTTAATGATGTTAGATGCAGATAAAATGGTTGCTGCTGCCAGTTCTCGCAATCCAACTCTTGCTGGTGCACTGACTCGACTACAAAGATGTGCTTTTAGTGGCAGCTGGGAGGTACACGTTTTTCATCTCCTTGATAGCTGGCCCTTTTGATGTCATATTCATCCAAGAACAGATTGCCATTCTTATCCAATCTTGCTTCATGGTTGATTTGGTGTTGGGTTTAAGTGTATTATCAATGTCATATGAGTTGCTTTATATGTTTTTGTTGTTAATTTCTTTTTTCTTTTATTTTCACATGTTTGATAGGTTCGCATAATTGCGGCTCAAGCTCTTACTACCATGGCAATCAGATCTGGTGAGCCTTATAGGCTACAGATCTATGAATTTTTACATGCTTTAGCGCAGGGTGGCGTGCAATCTCAATTTTCAGATATGCATATCAGTAATGGGGAAGATCAAGGCGCCAGCGGAACTGGGCTTGGATCTTTGATAAGTCCTATGCTGAAGGTCCTTGATGAAATGTATAATGCACAAGATGACTTGATAAAGTAAGAGCGGGAAATTTTGTTTCCCTTTTGCAAGTGATTGTTTTTGAGGAATAGTAAGAGTAGTGTACTCCAAGTCCCTAATGCATACTTCTATACTTAATGTAGGGAGATGCGAAATCACGACAATGCAAAAAAAGAATGGACAGATGATGAACTCAAGAAGCTCTATGAGACTCATGAAAGGCTGCTAGATCTTGTTTCCCTGTTCTGTTACGTTCCAAGAATGAAGTATCTTCCACTAGGGCCGACAAGGTACTTTTCTTTCTTGTGCAGATCTCATGCTGATTGGAATGGAATTGTTACATTTCAATCTCAAAGAAATGGATGCCTAACCAAATTTACTTGTGTTAAGGTTTTTTATTTGTCTGTGGGGGATGAACTAAATTATGTTATGGTTGTAACCTGCCTGGCCTTCCATATGATCCTTAATCAGATTTCGTGATGAATAGTCATATATGTAAGAAAAGATTTTCATGTTCCAAGTTCGCCCAAACCAAGCCCAGGTGATCTAAAGAAAATGGAGGAAAACATCATTTTCTTTGATGCTCGTTCTCTACCCAGATTAGTTCTACCTTTTTTCGTAACTATGTGCAGCCGGCTACACGAATCGGTTTACTATTTGGTTTGATCCGAAGCAAGATATTATGTTAACCAATACGTGAGCTATACCTTCTTAAGTATAGTCTCAGGGCCGGCTCTACAACATTTTCAACCCTAGGCAAAAATATTTATATGACCCTCTAATAATAATAAAAAAATCTATTGATAATAATACTCAAAGCCTTTTCATATTTTTGCTTTTCTATACACAATCATTAATTAATTTTTTAATTTAAGGTTAGAAACTAATTTTGATTGGGATTAAGGCTTTGTTATTGTTGTTGTGTTAGAAACTAATTTCATCTCGATTAATAGTATAGTCAAATTATTTTATCTTTTTTGTGACATGGTTGAACAACAACAACAAAGCCTTAATCCCAATCACTTGGGTCAGCTACATGAATCCTCTTCCGCCATTTCACGCGATCCAATGCCAAGTCACCATACAAACCACAATCTTTCATGACTTTGGGTATTGCAGATGTCCATGTTAACTTTGGCCTACTCTTACCCCTAGCTTGATTAAGATTAATATCATCACACTTTCTAATTGGAGCACTAGTAGCCTACGTTATACATGACCAAACCATCTTAGGCGGTTCTCTCTCATATTTTCTACTATAGGAGCTGCTTTTACCGTTTCTCGTATTTGTGCATTACAAATCTTATTTTTCTTGTTTACCGCACATCCATCTAAATAGTTTCGATAAGCTTTTTTTGGCTGTAGCTACGGCAGCGGAAATAGTTAATAATATTCTTTAAAATATACATGCATTCAAAAAAGAATTTACCTTTATAAAATCTAATATTCATGTGTTCTTTCAAAATTTTCAAATTAGTCTACACCATCAATATCAAAAGAGCATGTCATGGTTTTAATTTCTTTGCGTTATTAATTGATTGGAAATAAGGGAGATAAAGATATATATATATATATATAAATTTGATGTAATTAGTTTCTTTGAAATATTAGGGAAGGGACAAGTTATTATTATTTTTTTTCATTTTGATGCTATGATAAGTTTGTTGGACGTATAAGAGAGATAAGAGATGTTTAGTTTTAAAACAAGAAAATAGAAACGATCTTACAGATTTCCCTCTTGGCTGTTGAAGTTAAATCCTATTTTTTTAGTAAGTTTCCTTTAATATAGGGATATTTTAATGTTGCTATTAGAAGTCGAAAATTTCACAAATTAAGTACAAAAATTTTGAAATCAGCCAATGCCTTGGTTTGTAGATTTTGGAAATGTTGCAGATTTCTCTCTTGGCTGCTGAAATTGAATCAAAAATTTTGCTTATAACGTTCCTTTAATAAAGATCCTAATAGGTTGTGACTAAATACTTAATATAATATGTGGACCCTATATATCAGCAAGGGCTGTTATCAAGTCGAGTTTTGCTCGCATTTTTCGAGTTCAAACTCGAACTCGAAAAAAATTTATTGAGTCAAGTTCTTATGGAGTTCCGGTTTGACATTTATGTTTGATTTGAACTCAACTCGAGTTTCAAGTTGTTGGCGAGCAATTCGACCGAGTTCGAGCTTTATCGAGTCCAACTTGAGTTGGAAGGTATTTTAATTTTCTAAAAAATATAATATAATTCATTTATTTGTTTTAGTATAATAGTTAATGTATGTATATTAGTATAATGTAATAGGTATAGATACCATGTAAGTTAATATTAAGAAAAAAATTGAAATTAAATATTCCGATTTCTTATCAAATGAACCGAGTTGAGCTCATATGAGTCGAACACGATCGACTCAAGTTTCAAACGAACAAAAAAACAAGTTCGCATTTGCGTTTGGATAACTCCACTTCGAGTTTTATCGAGTCGAACTCGAATTTGAGTTCGAGTTTTCGAATCGTATAACAATCCTACCTCGGCATGGGCCTTACTTGCTTATGGCTTGGGCTAGCCCTGATAGCTATCAACGTCAGTTTGGTCTTTTCCCTATCTCCATCATTTCAATTGATATTTAGACTTTCTCTCTCTTCCTTACAGATTAATATATTGGTCTACAATTTTTGGGGGACTGCTACTAACTTGCATCGAGTTCCTTTCTGACTTAATGTTTTTCTCGGTTTTCCCCGCTTCCATCTTACTATTTATTGGTGCATTCATTCAGGAACTTGTAGTTTCTGTGTCGGTTGTTGTCCAACATTCCCAAGATAAAGTAAAGTTTGTTTAATGAATCGATAAGTAATCCCTTCATTTCCAAATGAATGTCCTTTTTGAAAGTCCCAGCTATTTTATTTTGCATTCGGACTTTCATATAGGCCTTTTCATTTGCAATAACACTCCATCTTTTTGGTATGACATGTATTCATCACGATGTTCTGGAAAATCAGATCAAAGCCAACCTCACAACTAGTTATATCCCTTCCGTCTCTCGTAACTGTGTGGAGTTGTCATCCGCTCGAACGACATGAAGAAGACATTTGGGAGAGCAATGAAATTACTAGCTAAATTTAGGAACAAGATGATATTACTAGCAATGAAATTACTTCTTTTGGGGAAAACGAAATAGGAAAGAACGAATCTTTTATGGGATGAAGGTAGCGAATAAATATTGCTGGATTCATAATGCTCCTATTATACTTTTTTCTTGTTCGAGAGAGTGTTCGATTTTCTAGGGACTTTCATTTTGTCAAGTATCTTAATGATAGAGAATTCCCTTCGGTTGCAAATTTGGTACCAGTTGTCATTCCAACCTTCGGATGATAATCCGATCAGAGATTTTGGATCTTGAGGAGTTTCTTCTCCTTCCACACAGTTTGGGTTTCCTCTTCAATTTCATTTTGAAGTCCAAGATATCGTGTAAGTATAAAATCTTTGCTTGGTCGATGGTTCTTAAC
>JAOTQG010184494.1:0-16782 GCA_025631175.1 Iris virginica | reverse complement strand
ATTAAAAAACAAAAACAAAAAACCAAACCAACACCAAAACAAAAACCAAACTGTGCCAAAAATCAACTATCCAAACGCACCCGTATTTTTGTTAAAATAGGATAAGTATTTGAAGGTAAAGTTTGAATGAAAATTAAACAGATAAATTTAGTTAGATTTAGTGCTTTTTCCAATAAACGTTGGTTACATTGTCAGTAACCGATTTATGGATAAGTGCTATTGGAGTAGTCGGTCCGGCTTTAAACTACATGCTTACGATTTCATTTCGCAAGAAAGTCAAGCGGGAAATGATCCTGAATTTGAGACTTTCTATACCAAAAATATTCTCTTAAATGAAGGTATTCAAGCTTGAATGACGGCTCAAGATCAGTCTCATGAAAACCTTATATTCTATGAGGAGGTTCTACCCCGTGAAGGTGCTCTTTAATGAAACTTTAACTTAGTTGTCGTGATCAAGAAAGCATAAATTTCGCTTGGTGGGGGTGGGAATGCATGGTCTAACACTAGGGGCTCATGTGACTCATGTCGGAGTAATCCGTCTCCTTCACCGGAGCAATGAACTTTAATTGAAGTGGGCTTATTTTGTCCCGTATAAACAATGATTAATTTTTACTTTCGCACCTAGCCACTCTAGATTGGGGGGAGGGGGGGGGATAGGTCCTGGTAGGAAAGATATGAATATTTTTTCATACTTTGTATCCAGAGTCTTTCGTCTACTCCTATTTCTTTCAATCTTGTGTTTTCTTTTTAATTTATTTTTAAAATTTTAAAACTAGAATTCTTTCTTTAAGTCGTTTTATGCTTTCTTTTGGGTTTTTTAGAGCTCTAACAAAAATTTTGTTTATGTTTTGGTTAAAAACGCTTCTTATATGTCGAAAGGCGCCCCTTCTAATTTTTGTGCTGCTAATCTTGATACACAATATATTCACACATATATGATATACATGTCTGGAGCTCTAACAAAAATTTTGTTTATGTAGGGCTCGGACAGAGACGCTCTTGAGGGTGAGTCTAATTATTTTTTTTAATTAACTACTCAATCTTTTTATTCAAGAACAAGAAGTTTGACCCCCTTCGAAATTTTCATGCTAATTTTTCATGTTTCATTTTGGATTCATTTATATTTTAGGGACTTTTATTAATATTGTCGTTTTTTTTTTTATAATCCTAAGGGGGTGTGGGGTGTGGGAAGGGATCAAAATATTATCGTTAAATGTGTCTCACAATCGAGTATTCTTTGCAGGTTCCTTTCGATTTTTAATTTGGAACCAATTTGTTCAAGAGATGAGAGAATTAAGGATACCTACCGAAAAGATTGATCCAACCCAGAATGATGTACCAAAAAATAGGTAGAATATTAATTACATTTATTGCTTTGTCAAAACATGTTAACTCAATTCCAATTTTTATAAGATTTTTTGTCATTTTAGATCCTTTAGTTTTTGTGGGGTTCAACACGAACGCATATGTCTCAAAATTTTTGAAATGAGTCCTAATATTGTATTTTTATTTCAAAA
Source organism: Iris virginica (assembly GCA_025631175.1). Lineage (NCBI taxonomy): Eukaryota > Viridiplantae > Streptophyta > Magnoliopsida > Asparagales > Iridaceae > Iris > Iris virginica. Next base: position 15,265 of record JAOTQG010184494.1, on the reverse strand, counting down.
TAAGATTTTTTTGATGATTTCGTTAGAAATTAAACGGAAAAAAACACACGTGCAAAACACGTGAACTTAATAGGGATCTTTTGTATCATTTTTCCCCAAGATAAAGTTCGAGATTTAAAATATCATATCTCACAGAAGCTCAGGGCTGCCATCGGATTATCTAGCCCTGAAAAGTAGTCGGGAAGAAGGGGATCTGGATTTGAGGGTTGTTTGAGTTCTCTGGTGAAGATGAAGAGGAGATCTGGGTTTGAGTATTAAGGGGAGGAGGAGGAGGAAGAGGAGATTTGGGTTTGAGGTTTAATTAACAGAAAAGTATTAAGGGCAGCTTACTGCTATTTGAAGTCGATATCGAGAGTTCGTTTGTCGAGATTCATCGACGAGTTGAGGGAAAAGAAGGGGATCGTCGATGAGTTTGGATCCAATTTTGGTGTAAAGCAGCTTCTGTCATTTCGAAAATTTTGTATTTTCTAATTTTTTTTTCTTTGTTAAATTGTAATCAATGGTAATTTTATCATTAAGCAAATTGTTGGAAAATATAGTTGGAAATTAACGAAAATGACGACAGGGAGGTAAAATTCTCGAAAACCATTTTGAGGGGGTCCCCTTCGCCGGGATTGCATCTGGATCAGGAATACGATATCGTACGATATTTGATTTTAATATTGAATATGTAAAGTGAAAAAGTAAGAGAGATAGAAAGAAAATGGTGGGATCTATGATATGTAAAGTGAAATATCAAATATTAAATATCAAAGAAATCAAATTCATGATCTAAGCAACTTGTAATGATCAGATCAAAAATACGATATCGTGCAATATTTGATTTTAATATTTCATATATAAAATGAAAGTAGGAGAGAAATAGAAAGAAAATGGTGGAATTTATGATATGTAAAGTAAAATATCAAATATCAAATATCAAATATCAAAGAAAGACTCATTTTCAAAATCCCCTATTGCAAATGGAGGTTTTCCCTAATTATCCCATATATATTGTTATATTTAAAATTTGACTTTTTTGTTTCTATCTCTGATTAATTTTATAATTTTCTATTAATTTATTTTCTATTTTACTTTAATTATTATAAAAAATTAAAAATTAAATTAAAAAACTAACCCTCCAAATACAACCTCTGGACGAACTATGAAGTTCGGATTGATGGAGCAAATTTACTGAAAAGAAAATAAAGAGAGGGTCAAAATTATTGATTGAGATTTGAGCCAAAAGTCAAAAGTCCTGGCAGTTGGGGTTTTTAAGCAAATCAGTGTTATCAACAATTACGTTGAGTTGAAGAAGGAACAAATAAAAGTAGTTAGTTTCCTTGTTACAAAGAGATTGCGTAGTCTGATCAAATACAAATTGCACCCACCCGTCCACGCAACAGAGAGAGAGAGAGAGAGAAGAGAGATTGCTTGCACAAGAGGCAAAAATCTCTTCCATACTCTTTCGTGTAGGTTTCACACAAACCCTAATCCCTCTTCATGCTTTGTTTGTTTTGTACCTTTAATGTGTTTTTTAAGGATAAATTACACCCCAAAATTCCTTTGTCATTCTTTCTTTCTCTTTCTTGATTTTGACATCTAAAAGTTTCTCTTGATCAAAAAATTAAACAATCGCAATCTTCTAAACGCGAATTCCACTTCTTTGGTAAATCTTGGAAGAAACCCAATTCTGTTTTTGTTCTTTTTTCTATCCATTGTTTGTAGATTTATTTATTTATTTATATGATGTAATCGGTGCTTTTTGAGAAGGGTTTTGGTTCTAATGGTTTTCCGATGTTTGAAATTTGCAGAGAGGGATCAAAGATCAAATCTTGACATGGCTAAGTGCTCATTCAAGCTCGAACATCCCCTTGGTGTGTTTCTTTTTTCTTTTGCTGCCAAGTTTTATTGATCGGTTTTGATTGCTTCTAATAATGTTGTATGTTTTGGATTATTATATTTGTCAATGTATTTTTGTTGGTTTCTGTTTGATGATTGTTTATTCAAGTGTTGGATTAAGAGGAGTCTGGTGAAAAGGGTCTGATGAAAAATTATGATAGTTTTGGTTTAGGATTAGGGGTACTTCAATTTGTGTGTATGTGGGGGGGGGGGGGTGGGGTGGGGGGTGGGTTCATAATTGTTGCTTTTAGGATCTTGGCGTTCCTGGTTTAGGAAAAGATTTAGTGCATAAGATTTCATATTATCCAATTTCTTGATTTTTTTCAAATTGTTTTTATGAATATGTTCACCAATTGCCAGCACAGTATCTTATCATCACGAGGTCTTTTCTTGTAGTAATACCTCTATGCTGAAATTCCATTTGGCTACTGATACCAAACAGCGCTTCTATATTGGACCTTCGCCTCCCATACCCACCAACTGAACTATAGATAAAGGAACGATTAATTGTGCTAGTAGAGATTGTGCATGCATTGTATCAAAAATCTGCACTGATTTGGTGATAAAGCCATACTTTCGACATCGTCCGGTTGCAATTCATGTCCAAGACAGGTTGTAGGCCTCAACGGAATATGACAGCATTTAGTAGACTTAACAAAATTCTAGTTAAAGTTGAAAGCCATGTCCTCTGTATATATCCTGAGCATGTATGCTAGTCAGCAGACATCTAGCATGGACCAGTATAATTTGCACAAAAAGCAATCTGCAATATTATGTCACTGGTTCCATTCTAGCTTAGTAACTTATTTTCCACGACAATAATGCCATAGACACATACAGCTTATTATTTTGCTATTTTGAAAATAGTTATTCTATTTACTCATCAATAACAAATAACTAAAATTTTTAACCACTATAAACACTCATGGAGGAACAAATTTTCAGTCAGGCAATGCTTAGTGGCATCATTGATTTTCATATGACGCTTGTTCGTTTCTTCGTCCTGAACTAATACATAACCCATCTTTGTCTCGTGCATGTTGACTGTCGATGTTGAGGCACTACTTTTGTTATTCGTCATAGTAATCTGTATTTGTACTTGTCCTTCTGGTCCATAATTTCTAATATGTTTTCCTGCAAAACTCTTCTGTTATAATATTGAAGGAAAAAGTTAGGTAAAGCCATAAAGGGTCTTCTACTATTTGTGGTGTTACTTGTTAGGATATGCTTATTACTGTCATTACGAGTGTTTTGGTGATAGGAAAATAATTTTTTTCTGATGAAGAGCAACCAAGCTTCATGGTTATCCTGCATCCAAAAGAAGTTATTTCTACTTTTTTTTTTTTTTTACTTGAGCATATCGTAAATCATACCGTAAAATGGTCAGTATCTAGTTTGATATTCTTGAAGTATCTGAAAGTTGAATATTGATGTGAGCTGTGCCTGAAAAAGATGAGATACCTTAAGAGTTGACGGCATTGTTGAAGTTAGATATCATTGGTTTTAAGGACATTTAGCATGGTTTCAATCAAAACTCAAGTGTCTTCCGGTTATAGGACATTGATATGAGTTTTTCAGTTAGATATCATTGTTTGCCAAGGACATTGGACGTGGTTTTGACTGAAACTTGAGTTTCTTGCAGTTTTAGGGCATTGGGCATTAATGTGAGTTTTTCAGTTCTCTGTATTTTTTCATTAGTTTGGTCATAAGGTTTTGGGGTCTAGTAAAGACCAAATGAGATGAACTCATTTTGGAGTTCTGCTGAAATGAGTTGGTTCGAATTAACTGGATTCAATATACAGTATGAGGGGGTTGAAACTTGAGAAAGTTTGGGTACTCTTTCTCAAGACTATCTGATTATTTATCCTTCTAGGAGTCAGGATTTGACTGACATGAAGTGCTCTCTATACACAGCAACTTAATCAAAACACCAGTTTCATCTACTATGGTATCTTCAGGAAAGAAGCATCATCGTCTTTGACTCATATGAAGTTTGTCCTTGATGTTGTGCACATGTAGTGATTTGTCTTGCCTTGTGCAGAGTGGAGGTCTTTTTATCTTTCAGATGATAATTGTTCCTTTGCTAAGGTTTTAATTGATGTATGTAGAGAGGAGGCAGGCTGAATCTTCTCGCATCAGAGAGAAGTATCCTGACAGAATACCTGTGAGATCCTCTTTGCCCCGACAATGATTTAAACTATTTATGGTGTTGTCAATTGTGTTTTAGGTTAGCTATTATTTACTAACGATGAGTTTTATGTACAGGTGATTGTGGAGAAAGCTGAAAGGAGTGACATTCCCGACATTGACAAAAAGAAGTAGGTTGCATATACCCTTGCTCATCAATATCTGGCAGCTTGACTCTAGTTGTGGCTGCTCGTCAGTTTTCTAAGTGTACTTGTGTCTGTGTTAACATGTTAGAATGCAGAAGCTTGTGCTAGTTCATCGTCACATAATAATGTTTTGCAAGACCCAATTCTGATTACTTCATATCCGCAACTTTGCAAGTGTTTAATGTTGTGTTTTCTAGTTTTAGAAAGTCTCATGCATTGGTTCTCATGTAGGTTGGCATATGTTATGATACGATGTGCAATAAAAGTAGCGCTCATCATAACAGTCATACGTATTTTCTACTTTCTGATCATCGCTCGAAAGCAGACCATCATCCAGGGATGGTAAAATGACTGAGTTCGTACCAAAACCTATCTGTACCTGCTCCTTGTGGTCTTGGTTTAGGGCGTATTTTTTTCAAAACTGGTCTACCTGCTCTGACTTGATGCCTATAACTATATCCATTGCCCTGAATTTTCTACTTGAAAGAGCCTTTTAGATTTTGTGGCAGTGGGTTTACTTAATAATGTTTCCAACTGATGCCACTTACTGAACTAAAGGATGTGATGATGTTGCCTTGTCTTTCATTCAGAAGGTCTTTCTCCTTTGGGTGTTGTGGGGGGTGGTTGTCTATAAACAGGAAGAGTCTAGATAATGGTTTATGTATTGCTACATTATGAGGCAGGTTTATACCTTATCTGAAGTACTCCATATATGCATTGAAGTTAAGCTACTCTCTACCGTTTGAACCATCCAGCCTTTGCTTGATTTTAGTTCCATTATTTTTAATATTTCAAATATTATTTATTTTACCTAGGATTTCAAAACCATCTAATCTTGGGCTCCTGGTTGTATAATGTTATTAACTGATTCAGTGAGTTGGTCAAATGCTTATGTTTTATTTTAGAAAAAGCTTTGAATGATTCTTGGTTGTTCCCTTTAACCCAAGTTTATGAATTTGCGCTTTAGAGTTTCCAAACTGAATATTTGTTTTGTTGAGGAATATCAATTCTATTTGCGAGCTGTTCATGTTGTTTGATGAAAATTTTAAATTAATTAATTCGCGGCTTATGTCAGTCTTTATCTGGAGTATGTACTTCACACATTGTTATTACTACACCTGTTATGAATTGAAGTGCTTTAACAACGCAAGCTCTCCCCTTTTTCTGGAGTGCAGATACCTTGTGCCAGCTGACTTGACAGTTGGGCAATTTGTTTATGTTGTTCGTAAGCGGATCAAGCTCAGTGCTGAGAAGGCTATTTTTGTCTTTGTCAAGAACATGCTACCTCCCACTGGTGAGGGTGAAACATTTCTATTTCCGCCATTTTCCCTTTGAGTGCATATAGCGAGTGTATAGAATTCTATGATCTGAAACTGATTGTTGTTGCAGCTGCGTTGATGTCTGCAATATATGAAGAGCACAAAGATGAAGATGGTTTCCTCTACATGACCTACAGTGGCGAGAACACATTTGGATTCCTTGAAGTGTAGTAAATACTGATGGATGCATATACTACCTCCAAGTGTAAATTCTCCGCCACCCCATTCCTTATCATTGCCCCTAACGTCCGCCCAAAAAAATATGTGCTTTGGTTTAACTTGGTTCAGTGTCACTGATTTGATGCTAGATGGAGTTTCATGACGTGTTATTCAATAGATGCATGATTTGGATTGGTATTTAAATTCATTTTCAAGTTCTTATATTTTTGTTGTTAAGATTGATTTTTTATTTTTTTTTCCCTTTGTCAATACGCATGCCTTCCTCGATATAAAGACTAGCAAAAGTACTTTCTTTTGGTTACACATGTTCTGGCCTATGTACGTATGCTAAAAGCCATCAAATGTTGGGTTGCTGCTTCAGTGATAGACAAGTTGGGATCTCTAATGTTTTCCTTGTACTAGAAACATAATGTTGTTGATAGCAACATTATGATTCGTTGATGTTGCTGATAGCAGAGCAACATAATGTTTTCCTTGGCAGCCGGCCGGTTTGGTTTCTTCATGAACATAATTTGTTGTTGATGAACAAAGTTGTATTTTCCCCTAATTGTGTATCACTATAAATTGTGCCCTATACATTGGGGTTCATGGTGAAGAAACATTAAATTGCAGCATTTGTGAACAATTATTCCCTAACCACTACCCCTACTTAGCTGGATAGAATCTTCAGCAGCTGAAACATTGCATTTTAAGTACAGAGAGGCAATCACACAAGTCATGTTTAGACTCCCAAAAGAATTTTAAATGAACTGGGTTTTGCAATAAAAAGTTTCAGAGGAAGAGATTCTTGTGATAACTTGTTCTTCATACACAACAATTTTGCTACGTCTTATTAGAAATCATTTGGAAAGATTTTCTTCTTTTGGGTTTTTCTTTTGAACCTTGCTCTTGATCCACTTGATGCCTGTTGATGTTCCATTCTTCAACTTTTTGGCTCCTTCTTTGGCCATTATGTTGGCTTTACTTAGTGCTGCCGAGTTCTTCTTCTTGTTATTATCGATATCCTTGTTTTCTTCAGCCTTTTCTTCTCCAATGGCACCAATTCCTCCTGCACCCCACTGATCTGCCCAGCTTGGTGCATCGGCCATGCTCGTGACTGATATTTCTATGGTGCCCAGATTAAATTAGATCAGCAGGCATCTCAAAAGAAGAAACTGAATCCAACAATCAGAAAAAAAACTAAACGTGCACACATACGCGCGCGCGTACGGAGAGGGATGGAAGGAGGGATTACCTTGATGATGAACTTGACTGGTAGTGGTGGGGGATGGAAAACTGAGTAAGCTCTCTATAGAGTATGTTGGAGGGAGCAAAATTGCTTAAGGAAGAAGTCTATGGAAGAAAAATTTAGGAGCAGGGGTCTGCTTTTTAAAGAAGGATTTGCATGTGGGTGGGGTGGGCTGTCTTTTATAATTGTTTTTTCCTTAAAGAACTTTTTTTTTTTAAAGAGACATGCCAACTCTCTTGTTACCATCATATGAAGCAAGGAATAGTTGGCATTTCATCTTAGTTTATGTGCGCGAGCATATCTCGTTTTGGTGACATCTTGCTGGCCATATCTGCTTTCTCTAAACCTACATATAGAAAATGTTCACAAGCCCCAATTGGTTTGCAAATGGAGCTGCCCCCTGATCAATTTTTTTTTCATTCTTTTTATGGTTGTACGAATGGCGCGCAACTGATTGCTGAGCTGGGGGAAGGTTGGAACTCTAATCCTTTTCTTCCCCCAATTCCTTCCATTAAAATGAGTTTTACAAGGAAGGGATCAAGCCCAATTTTAACATATCCCTCTTATCAGAAACAATCATCGTTAAAGAATTGTTAGGTATTAGCTGCTAGGATCTTCTTGAGCAAAGAACTGTCGGCGAGCAATTGTCAGGTTCTAGGATCTTTGTGAGCGAGACCCACTACCTAACCTCATAGACAAAACGTCACGCAAATCATTAAACTTAAATTATGGTGAAAGTAGACAATACGGTTCACTAGAGACTCTTATAGCAAGGGAATTGAGAAATACTCATGTACATTGGCCTGGAACACGAGATAAGCTTTTTTGGTGGTCTTCTACCATGGGCAAATTAACACAGTTTGTTCCCTTCACAAATAGCTTTTATGAGTTAGCTACAATATATACCAACAACGCCTCATTTCCATTGAATCATTCATGAGTTTATGACAACTTGTAAGCTTTGCTGGACTCGAATAAGTCACACACTCAGAAATTCAATATGTAAAACATTCATTCGCTCACTTGGTTTTCCTAGTATTAATAGACTTTGATTTCTTCATTTTCCTACCCTTCTCATCGAAACTGCTCCAACTATACCCACTCGGCACCGCAAAAGGCTCCGGTAGCATTGCCCCTTGCTGCTGCTGCTGCTTGTTCGATGATCTACCACTATCCCTAGACAACCACGACGAAAAAGACGACGTCGAAGAAGAAGAAGAGCGATGTTCAACTCTTCCATCATCACCACCATCTCTCCCTAGATTGAAATGCCGCGGACTCGATAACGGCGTGTAGAATTCCTCCACCGGTTGCAGCTCGACAAACTTCGTGAATGTAATCACCACCCTCACCGTGGGCACCACCGGTATCGATACCTGTCCCCCCACAATTACCACCAACCAATGGTTAGATTACAACAACTCAATTCAATGTCAATGTGGGTCCCATCGTTAAAATCAAACAATGTAGGGCCCGGAGTAAATAAAATTGCAGGTCAAACTATAAACTACACACGGGTCCCGCAAATCAGGACCATTGGATCAAGCAAAAGAACGAATTAGGTGCTGCCACGTGGACTAAAGCTAAAGCAATTAGTTTAGGCACTTTTGTCCGTTAGTTCAAGTAAGGTCACGTTATTTGTAGAGCAGTGCATGAAAAGCAACAAAATCACCCCCACAAAGCCAAAAGAGAAGCTAATCAAAGGATTCAGTGGGCCCCAACCTCTGTTTGGTTTTGGCCATAACTTTACTTTATTTACATATTAGCCCCTTACCTTTACGGGAAATGTCCCTGGAGGAAGCTTTGTCGTTAGCAGCTCCCGCATACGTCTAACGGCCTTCACTTTGTTCGCCAGTATGTCAAGTAACGGCAGTAACTCCTCCGTCTTCAGTGGAAAATTATCCGTCAACCATACTGAGGGCTTCAAGCTCTTTGAGTACTCTTTTTCCTTTGTCTGCGGTGGCACCACCGTCATCGGGGTTGCGCGCTGCGGCGGACGGCGTCGTTCGGGAATAATATCCACGCTCTGCCTCGAAACAGTAACGAATTCTCTCTCTAATATCCTTGGTGGTGGCCGCCGCCGTTCAGGTATAATATCGACGCTGTTTCTCGAAACCGAGACGAACTCTCTCTCATTGCTAACGAAGCTACTGTGTCTCCGGCCATTATCAGACACACTGTACCGTGGATTTTCAGCGACGAGAAAGCCTTCGTCGGCGTCGTCCTCCAGCTCCAGCGGTAAAATCTGTTCACTTCCGGCAAAGTCACCGTCTCCACCGGCGATTTTGCGTGAACGGAAACTGAACAAGACGTTGTTCACTTCGTAAACCCTAGCTTTCCATTCTCCAACAGTTTCTACCTTGTCTTGTCTCCTCCAATTCGTCCGCGATACTAATTCCGCTTTGGTCACGTCCATTCCCGGTCGGTACACGCTAGTTTGTCCGCAAAACCCGGCAATGTCTGAGTCGCTCAACGGAGCTCCGGCGTTCTCGAACGCATCGAAGATTTTACGGTTATCGTGATTGAGGACAAGTAATGAACCCGACGGAATGTCTAGATTGGAATCGCCGTCACCTAGGAAGAGAAAGCTCTGGTTAGCGCGCTGAATTTTCAAGCCGTCATAGCCAGCAAGCGAAGTGTCAGCTCGCAGGTTTCCGTCTCGCTTCCAGATCTTATAAGTATCGGAAGGGGCAATTTTTCCGACGAACGGAACAATAGAGCTCTCGAAATGAAACGAAATTTCCAGGTAGAAGTCGCGCATTTCACGTAGGCCGGATAGAAGCCGCGGAAGGCGCCGCCGCCATTTGGACCAGGCTGAGAGGTGGTGGTGCTGAACGAGAATCACAATGATTTCCGAGCAGCGTCTGCATACGGCTTCCTGCAACGCGTTCCATCCGGCGGAATTCTGGAGAGAAATGTCGGCTCCGGCGACGGCTAGCGTGCGGGCGGCAAAGGCGTCATTGATGCGGACAGCAAGGTGGAGAGGAGTCTCGCGCTGCGGATTGTCGCGACGGTCGAGGACGGCGGAGATTTGGTCAGAGACACGTTCTTGAGCGAGCGAGTCTGATTCGGTGTGGATCTGGGAGGGGTCAGCGAATCTGGGGAGAGTTGAGACTAGTCGAGTGAGGGTGGTGTGATCGCCTACGGCGACGGCGTAGTGGACGGGACTGTGAGAGTAATCCGCCGGTTTGATCGTCGTAACCGCCAACGCCGTTGAAGGCCTGGACATTTTTCTTGCAAACTTGGTTCAGTCAGTGTGGGGTGGGTTTTGCACTGGGGAAATTAGGAAGGGTGGTGTGTAATGAATAACGAACGATAAAGGAAGGGTAGTTTGGGTATATAAAAAGTGTAGCGCCTACTGTTATGTATTAGTAACCGGCACGACTTTCGGTAATTCCAGTCCCTGAATCAAACAGAGAATTTCTTTTCCCCGTTCGTACTCTCTCCTGTTCTTTTCCCACCTGATTTCTCTTTATTTTGTCGTTTTATTTTTTCAATTTCCTCAAATGAATTATAATTATTAGAATTACATATTATAAAGTAAAATAGTACTACTTTTATCCTTTTACTAGTCTCGTTTCACTTAATTTTTCTTAATTTACCTAAAAATTATGCATTAAATTAAAATTTTACTTTCTCACACTCTATTTCACTTTGTCACAATCTATGTATCACTACGTACTCGTATAGTAGTGAGACTCAATAATAATAATAATATTTATCATTATTTGAATAATGATATACAAAATGGAATCGAGAAAGCAAACTCATGATCATCACTAATTTACTAGCGATATCTATGATACGAATGAGGGTCGTTGATTTGACCTTAGACTAGTATTATTTTTGGTGTATTATGCACGAGGAAATAATATTTTTTTTAAATTATAATTAATTTTTTAATTTAATGTGAAAAAATATTTATAAAATTGTGTATTGTGGATAAGAGAAAATTTTAAAAAGTGTGTGCAGAATTGAGTGTAGTTTATTTTTGCAGATTGTGGAGTGGTTTTAGCAAATTTTCACTTTTTTTTTATATTTTTTGATATGTTTGATAGTTTGTAGGATTGATTGTTTGGAAGAAATAAAGTAGACTTTTTGGATTAATGATGGATATAAACTTTTCGGATTTTGGTTGTTCACTTGAAATGTTTATTAATGTTTAAACGATTATGAGATTTTTGAATTGAATATGATTATCTTGGGAATTTGATGGACTGAATTGAGTTAATTATTAGTTTTTAATTCCTAACTGTAGTGGTGGTGTTTGATGATTGGTAACGGTGATGGTTGTAATTAATAGGTGGTGGTTGAAGTTATAAGAAGAAGAAAATGGATTAAAAATTCTATTTTTATCCTTAATATTTCAAAATTTGCTAAATTGTTCACGGTGAAAATTTTCTTAACTTTCAATCAACGGTAGGTATTATTTATGGCCATATTTTATAAACCTATATCAAAATTAACCCTTTTTTTCAAAGATCAGGGATGGTTGTATTTAATTTTTTTCATTACAAGTACCAAAATTGATAAATTTTGAATTTAAAAACTTTTTCTCAAATAATTTTTCAGTATAGGGATCATTTATGTAATATACTTAATACTATCAAAAGAAAAAGTTTGCTTTTTCCTCATTTTACATAATTAATCATTTTAGTAATATATAATTTGTAATATTAATTTGAGGGGCGCGTGAATGAAATAAGGGCGGAGGAGGTGGAATTTCTGGTTACGGGTTTTAATGGGAGCAGCGTGGAAGTGGAGTAATAGTAAATTGAATTGAGGTAGGAGGTGGAGGGTGGGTAGAGAGATGGGTCGGTGGGAATATGATGGGGATTGTTTTCTTTTTAGTATTTAGAGAGTAATAATTATTTTGATTTCGTTTTATAATAGTTGATATTTAAAATTTAATTATAATAATTAAAAAGTGCATTAAAAATTTGTTTAAATAACGGGAACATCATAAAAAAAAATAATTCTCGGAAAAAATAAACTGAAGTTAAGTAAAAAAAAAAATTGAAAAATAGTTTTTCTGTACCCATTTAATTAGCGAGAATATTTAGTAAGAAATTTTTTCAAAAATAAAACTCCATTAAATTTGTAGGATGACATTTATTGTACCCATTTGATTGCTGCTTAGTATCGAAATGAGATAAAAGGAGAATTTAGAATAAGTATAGTAAAAATGTGTAAAAAGTTAACTATTTTGAAACAAATTCTTATTTTTAAGAGGTCAATTATCATGAATCGAAGGGAGTATAGTTGATATTTAGAGTTTGAGTATAATAATTAAGGAGTGCATTAATTTTTTTTTAATTTTTTTCTTTTTTGACATATTAAGTCTTTTCAATTTTTTTCTCATTATATCACGTAGCATTAAATGCTCCTTATTTTTGAAAAAGAGGCAAAAAGATAATTTAGAAAATTTGTAGTAAAAATATGTAAAATCTCAATTATCTTGAAACAAATTTTTATTTCAAAAAAATCGTCTATGGTTAACCATACGACATATAAAATTTTCACATAAGATGAGAAAGAAAACACTTCAAAGAAAAAACAAAGGAATGAGTAACATTTTCATTTCTATTTCTCCATTTCAGTAATTTTCGAAAAATGTTCATTTGAATGTTAATGTTTAATAATAATACGTAGGAGTATTTAATATAATAGATTCAATTTCAATAGGATGACAGGTCTGACAAAAAATTTTCTATCAAGTTTCAACCCTACCAAGTCGAACTCAATATTTTGATTAATAAATAATATATATTGACAAATATACCCTTATTAAATACTTTTTTTTATTAATAGTAAAAAAAGTAAATGTAATTAATAAATATGATTAATTAAATAAGTAATTGTACACACACATAAGATCGAAGACGGAACATATGAGCCGGTCAGGATACCGAAGGTCCTCAGGCGGCCGTGTCCATCACGGCCCATGAGATCAACAAAAACAGTTTCTATGTACGGTTCAGTTTGATCCGACTCAGTTGTCACATTAAGCTTTTCATGTATCCTTTCCTGAACATAAAATACAGCATTTACACAGCTGAACAGTAGTTTCATCAGATGAAACCAGCAAACCAGAACAAGAAAATTGATCTACTTACAACCAGCTTCCTTGTATCGTCGCCAGGAATAAAGTTGACCCGCCTCTGAGCTTAAGTGCATCGGTGGCTGATTGGTGGGCTGAGTACTTGGCTGCAATGGAGCCTCGATTGAGGCATACGTGTTTCTTCTTGCTGCTGATCGGTTGGCTGACTAGACCTCGGTAAATGAGACAGGAACGTGAAGTTGCATCATGTTTTTTCGACCCGCCATAGTGAGTCTGCATATCAAGGTAAATCAACCAAACTGCACACTCAGAACTTACTCTAAGTAGGAACTTAAAACAATTATTCATTGTTAAGTTAGAAAACAAATAATATTGGGAGATTACCTAAGTGCAGTACTAGTACCCCAAGTCTTATAAACCATATCAAGACCTTAAACCTTGAGACTATTACAGTACATAGTAGGCTTAACAATCGCCTTAAACAGAAAACTCAATCAATCCATCAAATTGTCCCAGCGCACTCGCTGAACTAGTATACCATGTAAAATGCCTGATCTTTTAGATTCTTTCCCAAAGTTTCACTGAATCAAATGTCGTATACAGATGTCCCCAACAGCCCTTAAACAACATATGATATTGCCAAACATCACTTATATTAACACATGATAGAAACAAACGACACTCAAATATCCACTGAAACTGTAACCAACTGTAACTCATATTCCACACAAGCACGATTATGTTTTTGTCGGTAAGTTACTGAGTAAACAAAGAAAAAAGCAAAAAAGAAACAAACACAAAAGGGCACTTAGATAAGATATAAAAAAGGCAACCAAGTTAACAAGAGTACACGAAAGAAATTAATTTGACTTCACTTTGTCAAAAGAACAACCATCGGATTCCCTAATGAAATTCTTTGTGCTTTCACATCTACCAGTGTCACGTGTATGAATTACTACTACCAAAATGACTGATTCAAGAAGATACTAAACTCCTGGTAGAAAATTAATGTTGCAGTATATTATCTAAGAATCTATCTTAACACTCAATTTTCATGGCTAGTGCGTCGTCTTTCAATTCCTGCAAATTAAAGGATGTTGCGAAGTGTCATTGGTCTTCACCATTGACACCTAACACAATAGGCGTAGCATTCATGATATTATTTTAGTTTTGTTTTATGCACATATAATGGCAGCCCAACATTATATATACATTTCTTGTCTCAAAGTTTGTTTTGACTGCAAAGTACAAGAACTACTTTTTAAGAACCAACTCTCTTTTAAGAACACAAGACAGACGCAATCCTGCTGGCAGAAGAAAAAAGGTGCAGTATTGAACGTAAATTGACTACATTGGAAAAAATAATAAATTAGTTTCATTTTGGCACCATAAAACTAAAACAGATTATTGGGATCCAAATTCTATGAAATTACAAACAAAAAGACAGGTAAATTACAAAGATTTTCCTAGGCTTCGATTCATTAATGATCCTAGACCAAACTGGTATACAAAAATCTTAGCAACAACAACACCACAAACGAAGAAAGTACCTGATATATTCCACCTCCTCACATCTGTAGCAATGTTCATCGCTTACATTGCTCCATTAAACCAGGAGGATTTCTACGTGCTTCGGCATACGACATGCCATTCTTCTCGACCACGTTCTTCCATTTTTCATGCAACATATAATTGTTCCACTAATACGATTACTAAGAAGGGAGTCTATGCACGATGGGGACCATCATCGACCACTTCAAAGCGATCCTGCATGGCAGAATATATCTATATATTTAAGTAATTTTACAGACTACATTGAAGCAGATTTCAGTAAGAGTAAAATTTACCCATACGCTCTCATACATATTCTCCTTCTGAGTCGTATCAATTTTCTTGTAGAAGTCTGTACCACCAGGAAGAATGGTACAGGCAATAACTCGAAGTTCATTAGAGAATTTAGCTGGTGTAAACTTCTCTACAGGCCTCCCCTTTGATGCTGGGATATGGATGGATCTTTCCATGAAGACATACATGCCTTTCAGTTCCTTTCCCTTTTGTTCTTCCACGACGTTTCACTAAGAATGCATAAGAATAAACTCAAAACAGAAGCATATACACTGGAAAACTGAACAAAACAGTTTATGGTTAATTTTTGTAGGGACAACTTCATAAATGGTCCCTCAAACTTTGCGATTTCTGCAGATAGTCCCTCTACTTTGAACTTGACCAATTTTGGTACAAGTTTGAAAACAACGGACGATTT
>JAOTQG010184383.1:0-16786 GCA_025631175.1 Iris virginica | reverse complement strand
GCCCCACCACATGTGAGTGGTGGCACACACTATGGCATACAATGTGCCATAGAGGATCCCAATCCCATGTCAATAGATGGAAAACAAAAGAAAGGGGGCTTAAATTTGAACGCGCAAGTTTAAAAAATCAGAAATGAAAAACGGAAAATACGGTTTTGTTTTTTGGGTGATTTTCAACCAGCTTTTCTGATTTTTATTTTTCTCTCTCATTACTCCTGCACATTTTCTATTTATCTCTCGTACTTTTTACTATAATAGTTACAAAATTTGAAAAACCAAATCAATAAATCGTTAGTTAAAACCCACCCTACGCAACCACTTCGCAGTCCGGTTGATTTCCCGCAAAATTATATCGTCTCTCTCTCTCTCTCCATCACCGTGAGTGCGTTTCTGTAAAATCGGAGCACAAAAATGGAGGAAGTCGACGAAACCGACGCCACACCGCAGGTACGCGTTTAAACTTCTCGGCAACGCGACTGCTTATTTACTCCACAGTGCACACCTAAATGCGTTTGCTACATTATCAGTAAACTTAATTCAACGTTTTATTCGGTTCCACTAATTCATTCAACCGAAATGTGGAAACACTAGTGTCTCCGTTCTCCAAATTTGACAAATTAACTGTCGTACCTATTCGCTCATCGACGAATCGGGAGAACTGACTTAAAAAATGACGACTCAAAATTTCACGGTTCAGTTTGGGATGTAATATTTGACCGATGCTATAGAAATAGTATTTTAGACCTAATTAACTGACATCAGTTCCTGTAAATATATGTTGGTTATGGCTCCAAATTGTATACATTGCATTTCGAATTTCACATGCACAATATTCGTTAAAAGTTACAGAATCTAGTAGATCTAGTCGATGAGAAACTGTAGGTCGTGGTTTTTTAAGGATAAATATCAGGTTCATGTAATTGTAATCTGGTTTGAAGGATTAGTATCATGTTCCTGGAGGTCTGGTTCCTGTAATGGATGTGGCAGCTCACTTAATATTATGTCTACTATAGACGATAATATCAGTGTTTGCGTTGCTCCATTCTAATGTACCTGCAGGATTTCATTCGTCCGTTGTTTAAGTTGCTGTAATTTTAGTTGCCCGTGCAATTGAAGATAGAAAAATAAACTTTGAGTCCAATGGCAATCTACTCCATCTGTTCTAAAATGAGCGTCACTTTTGAGGAAAATTTTGGCCTCAAGATGACTGACAATTTCCCATGAAGTTACCAAATTCAGCTTTGTCATTAAACATTTTTTAATATCCACTTGCAATGCTACAGTGGTAGCACTAAGGGTGATTATGGACTTGCCCAATTTCCTTATTTTTCACAAAACTCAATATTCACATTCATTTAGGGACAGTTGAAGTAGTATCTTAGAAACGGAAAACATAATGAAAAACTATAATGCAAGTATTCCGTTCCACCGGCAGTGCACATATATTTCAGATTAATTTAATTGATTTTCTCTCACGGAGAGAAGCATGTTGAGTCAAACTGGAGTCCACTTCTTATATTTGAACCCCAGAACTCGTGTTAAATACCATAGCCATCAGCAGTAATTGTTTGTGTAAAAGCTTGCAAAAATGCAGCTGCATGTGATGGTAATGGTAGGCCTTGAGATGTTTGATTTTATAACATACTAACATTGCAACCGCCGACAAAGTGTTGGGTTTGCCACTGAATGTGTTTGTACAGTTACAATTGCTCAAGTGAATCTATAAACATTTAGAAGGCAGATAATTATGTGATGGAGAACTTTTGTTGAGTAGAAGAAAGTCAGAAACATTAGAAGCCAGATAATTATGTGATGAGTTCAAAATCATAGACATGAAAATTATGTCATTTTTGATGCATTCTGTTGGTTCAACACACTGCTACCTTTAGATTTGACCAGAAAATTCCAAGTACATAGGTTTCTCACTTGTCACAGCATTATGACAAACACATAAAATATTATTCTATGGGTAATTGTTATCTACTATCCATCATGAAAGGGGAAGGCCCGCCTCTCTGTTATTTTTGAGACATATATCTTGCTCAACTCAGCTGCGTTCTTTAGTGACTTAATACCACTGGCTACTTCATTAAACATGCATTTTGATAAATACTCAAACATGTTCATCTGATTTCTGTATATTCATTTTACAGTACTTTGCGCATTATTTTTTATGGCTTTATACGCAGGTCTACATGGCATGCCTCATGCATGGTCATAGGTAAGTTTCTCTTTTATCAAATCTGTTGTTACTAATGGTTCATTTGATAACAGAAATAAATGGTTTAAGTACCACCAGTGACCACGTGGTCTACTCTAGCGATATCCCCTTCTCTTTCCTAACGGGAGGTTAGAGGTTTAAGTCTCATTGAAGACACACTATTGAGGACAAATTATATCTTGTTGAGGATGTCTCTTGGCTTTAAGCCCTACTTGTAACTCTTGTAAGACCTAATTAATAAATAATAAGGGTTGAGATAAGGTTTATGTCCCCTCCAACCTTTCCCAAAAAAAAAAAAGGTTTAAGTACCTTAAGGCTAAGGCTTAAGATGGACTATATATGTGCTAGTAGCTGTGTGCAAAGGTTGAAATTGACTTCTATGTAGTCATTATATCATAGCTAGTATAGATATGTAGTCCATGTATCCCTTCTTTTTCTCCATGGAAATCCTGATAAGCAGAATTGCACTGCCAGAGTTGGAGTTTCATATTACGATTCGAGTATACGCCACCTCCATGTCCTGGAACTGTGGGAAGATGGGAACGCGGATTATCCTCTTATTGATATGGGTATGAGCTTTTATTGCGGTTGTAAGATATATAACTTTGATTTGCATCACCAAACATTCTTCTTTGTATTGAGAATTGGCAAAAAGGGCTTACTTTGGCTTCATGTCATTTATTTATTTTGGACGTTGATCAGGTCTTGCAGTATGTTCTATGCGTTCTTATCTATAATTCAAACTCTTCTGTTGTCTCTGTTTCAGTTAAATATCAAGCTAAGCCTCTGATCATTTACACAAGCACTAAAAGTGAAGAATCCTTCTTGGCTGCTTTACAGAAGAATGGTATTCTGCAAAATAAGATGTTCATTGGCTTGTACAACTCCCAGCTTGCAAGGTTATTGTTTACTCTATGTAAGTGATGCAGATGGAACAAGTGAGGCACCTACGGTGAAGCTTATGAAGAGTTCAATATTCAGCTATGAGCAAGCATGGCACAGGTGTTCATACATTGGCACCAAGTTATTATGATACTTATTTTCAATGTAATATTTAGCTAACTGGTACACGTTTTTTATAGATGAATTCAATTTGTTGGCGATGTGGGATGGGAAGTAATCTTAAACAAAATGTTGTCTGAATGCCTGTGTTAATGGCTTCATATACGCTACATTTCTCCATTTTGACCATATGCATATAAAAGTGTGGTGTTTAAATCTTCATTAAGATTTAGTTTCATTAAAGTAATTGCAATATATAGAACCTCATTTTCCTCCCCCACCCCCTAAAAATAAATAAATTAAGAATACACATGTGTGTTGTGTGTGTATTATTGTTAATAACAGAATATAAAAAGTGAATTGGAAGTGTTAAATTCTACGCGACACTAATTTATCACAATAGTAGTACATCATAAACATGGATACAATCTTGTGTGCGGGATTGTTAAGTTAGTAGCTACTGAGATATATGTATGTCCTTTTTAATCTATATTTAGATTTAGGCGAGGTAAAAATGTGAATTGCATAATTCCAACCTGTCTGTATTAGTATCATATACCATCTTAGTTTATTTGGTATTAGCTGGCAATAGAAACATACAAGTATCTAGCAAGTAGAATAACATTTTCTATCACTGATGCTTGCAGTTTCTCATGTCATCAGTTTATAAGATTATCTTGCAGCCGATTGTACTTTCATGCTTACATTTGATTGAGAACATTTTTTTCTCTTTTGGTATCTAAGTTTCTTACTTTCTCCATTGTTTTTAATTTCCCACCTGTTGTACACATGTCACAGATTAATATATCTTCGGGTAACAGGGATGGATGACGGGCTGAACATCAAAGAAAGAATATTTTTTGTAAGTTATAACTCACGTCTTTGACACTTTGTCTAGATTTGTACTTGTACATGCCATGACGTAAAAGATTTTTCTGTGTCGTTTGGCTTTTCAAGTTTCATAAAAGATGTATTACTTGACTCTCTAGAGCCTGACCTAATTATAACTTACACATTACATATAGTTGTTGTGTTCGCCTTGAAGTTGTAGTATGTTCTGTAGCGGTCTGGTTGCCTACATTCCAGTTTATGTAATGCATGCTATCTAATGATTTTAAGCAGTTGCATATATTTATGCGAAGGAACAAAGCTATACTCTTATGCGCTATGATGAGGTGTACTCTAGCAGGCATCTAATTTCTTTAATGTCATTTAAACTGTCAATTGTAGTTATGCAAGCACGGTGATTAATGCCGAGTGACAGTAAGAATCAGCTGCATTAATCATGGTTTAGTTTTAGTAGATGGGCCTACGGGCAAGTGTATGGATCTACCCTAGTTTTAACACTATCATTTTTAACTTAGTAAACACTTAAGAGTTGCAACCTGAAATTTGATTTTAATATCAGTGAATTTTAAGCGGGGAAACTAGGGGGGGGGGGGAAGGGGGTTGACTGGTGAATGTTTAGTCTGTTGTCACTTTACTGAACTGATAATTGTAAATGATTAATTACTATTAGAAGAATTGACTCATGATTTCCTGAAATAATTTTTCCACATAGTTCAATTTGTTTAGAGAATTTACCTTTTTCCATCTGAAAGTTCATTTTTTTTACTGATGCTTTGTTTCTTGCTCATCTTTTGCTGTTATTTTGACTGTTGTATATAGTTAAATCAATGGTTGAGGTAGTTGGTGTTGTGAGCACACGAGCCTGTTTACATAATATGGCCTCTTTAGTTTAGTCTCCTCCTATCACAATAGTCACCAGTAACCACTTGGCTTTTTAAGGTAGTCGTGTTCTGTGGAGATTCCTTTGTTTATCCTATATTAATGTAAGGTCCATGCTTTCTTTTTGTCAACTGTAGCTTAGTTCTATGATGGACATTGAAAGTGATGTCCAAGTTCGGGCCAGCGGAGGGCTTCTTGCGATACTAGAGAATGAAAGAATTATAGATACCATCGAGCAAAATGAATGTGGGAATGCATCAATAACAATTGATTCTCTCATGGAGATTTCACTGTATCTGCTAATACTTTTTTTTTTTTCCTTTCTTTCTCCATGCTAAATATTTCATGGTATTGCAATTTTTCTTATAATTCTCCATTAATTCTTAATGAGCTGTACTTTTAGCTCAAGTGATGACTTAACTACGACTTGTAGAAACAAGTTTCTCAAAGTTGATTCAGGTGCTCATGAGGCATTGCAGATATTCCAAACAGACAAACATCCAAGCCATATGGGAATCGGTAGAGCAAAAGAAGGGTATATAGTGAGCCATTGTGCAAATGCTTTTATTCGCTGTCAATGGGTGCTAATAAATGGATCTGCAGGTTCTCTGTGTTCGGCATGATGAATAAGGTCTGCAGATTGCATTTGGTTTTCAAGTCTTCATTACTATAAGATATCTACTGAATTGTTTGCTTCAACTCCAGTGTGTAACACCAATGGGTAGGCGTTTACTGAGGTAAATTATACTTGAATACAAATGCATTCATTCTTACTTTCTCTTCACTGATGACCTAGAAGAAATACTTTATTTTGTGATAGGAACTGGTTCCTGAGGCCCATACTAGACCTCAGTAACTTAAACAGTCGTCTCAATGCTGTATCCTTTTAAAGCCAAGCTGCAGAGGGTTGCTTGTATTCAATGAGCCTAATTGTGTCAAATGGTGAATAGGGGATCTGACAGGAGGGCCTGTGATGAATAAATTTTGATGCTCCAGTTGGATGAAGATCCTGACATCATTTTGACACATTTTCAATTGGCTCTCCAGTACACAAATTTACTTTTTTTACTATTATATTAATGGGTGTCTGCATGCTGTTGGACTTCCAGTAACTGTTTTACCCTGGCAGAGACAGTGGTCTTTAATGGGTTTAGATATCATTCTTCCTCGCTTCAGAAGAATTGTTGGCTTCCTTACGTGAAACTCTAAAATCCGTAAAGGATGTTCCCCATATACTCAAGGTGCAAAAACTTCTCTTTTGCTCTTCCCTCTGATTTTCTATTTTTTAGGCTGATATTCCCAATTAAAATCTGTGCCAACCATTAAAGGTATGGTGGTCCTATGCCAATTTTAAGTAATATACACTTCCAACTCTCTTATTAAGTTTTGAACGTTCATTATTGATTTGAAACTTACTGCACATCCATTCTTTGCTTGGCTAAGGAGTGTCTTGAGTCTTAGTCTAACATCCATAGCTAAAGCAAAATGGTTGTGGTTAACAAGCTTTACTAAATTTTCCTGTTCCAGTTTTTGAGAATTATATTGGTGTCTCATTGGTCTGCTCAGTATAACTGATGACGTGTGATAATGGATATGACTCCTCTCATACAATTGTTTGCCTTCATATCCAAGTTGGGTAAAGCTTTAATTTTTCTCTTTCATGATAGAAATTCAACTCTCCGAGCTCAGTATGCACCAGTGGTGATTGGACAGCTTTTTTAAAGGTAGTTTCACTCTATATTCTGTCTTGTTTCTAGAGTTAGTAGATCCGTTCAGGCAAACTTTCTTCTAAGCTGTGGTGAGATATGCTTAATGATACAGGATGTCTTCTCTTAGTGTTGGTCTTTATTCCAGCAAGGAGTAAAACTTCGGGGTTTTGCGTTCCACAAGTTCTATTTTACAGGCTGGAAAGGGCGTGTGTGAGAGATTGGGGTGATACTTCTCATGCTGATAGTCTTAAGATCTCATTATGATCCTAAATTGTTTATGGTGTCTCATGGTTTTCATTGTCTGGCAAGAACAAACACAACTGGTTGGATCAACTTGATTTTGATATTAACTATCAAGTCACAGTTTAGCTAAATAAGAAGTTAACTACGAAAAGTCTCGGAGTTATATCGAGTCTGTTTGTTAGATATCAATTGCAGTATATATTATAAAAATATTAAAGTTTGTATTAATAATGTTGAATGTCAAAAAAATTGGCCTTTTAGCAGATTAGAGGTTCAAAGTTATGCTGACCTGCATGCTGAGAAATTATGTTGTCTATGTTGCTTATTCTTTTTATCATCTTTAATTTATGTTTTTCTCTTGTAGAGCATCGGTTCACTCTTGCACATCAACAAAATATTTGAAGTTGGAATTTCTGAAACACTTCAAGAGCAAGTGAAAAATCTTAATCTGGACATTGTTGAGAAGGTATCAAACCATTGCTTCAAAGGCGTTGCTCTGTGGCTATTTTCACCAAACTTTCTGCCGACCATCATTAGGTGGTTAGCTATTTCTTGACGTTTCAGTTTGTGACAGGCTGCAGCATGCATTTCGATGGATCTGGCTTATGTCTATGAGCTGGTTAGTTCTTTTAGTTTCTTACAATCCTGGTACTTCAAGTCATGTGATGTCAAGGTGGATGCTATTGGTGAGAAAGGTTTTTGTAGTTTCTTTTCCTTCAGAAAACTGATCTCTTTCTGACACGACATATTTTGTGTGTCGGCATAGTCCCTCCTTCATTGCATGGCTTGCAGGCCAGGAAGTTGTATCATTTTCGTGATTGCACAGGAGATGTATGCTGCGTACTAGGTGTTCAATTTGAATAACAACAGAACCAAGTCTTTCTCTGTTTTTGTTTCAATGAGTGGGCTATGGTGTCCTTGTATCTGCTTTAACTTGAACATAAAATTTGGAGACCTCAATGACGATTGTAATCATTTTATTGAGCAGCACCAAACTTCAATTCTCCAATAAAAGTACTATGTGACCCTGATCAAAGCGACTCATACAGCTCTACAAGTCATTTAGTTTGTCCATTGTAGTAGTTTTGTTGTATCTATTCAATCATTACATTATTGTTTGAAGTCTTTTGAGTTTGACTTGATCGTGTAGGTAATTGGTGTCATTGATGTAAATAGAAGTAAAGAGAAGGGCTATGAGACAACAGTGAAAGATGGGTTCTGTGATGAGGTGGGACATTTTAGAACTAAAATTTTCCTAAATTTTGGGCTGTTGGTCCTTACTGTTTTATCCTTGTATCTAGAATATTCTCTGTTTCCTTGCGCTATTAATACATCATTTATTCATATTCTACATATAGTTGGATGAATTGAGGCAGATATACGAGGAATTGCCAGAATTTCTGGAGGAGGTGCCACATTTTACTTTCTTTTACGAGGCGAATCCATCAAGGAACATGGTCTAACTTGATTGTCACCTGGTTTGCAGGTGTCATCATTGGAACTTGCACGTCTTCCTTGCATATCTAGAGACAAAATGCTTCCTCGTATTGTTTACATACATCAGATAGGTTGGTTTCCAATTTTCTACCAATCTAATCTAGTTCACTGTGTAAGGGACTGGTATATTTCTTTGCTTATAATCATCTGTTTGCAATGCAATGGTGGCATGGTGTACATGCTTTTGATGATATAATGATATCTACATTTCTGGAACGGGAACAAGATATTTATCCTTGTTCTGTAATATGTCTGGTAACCAAATTATCTGCTTCATTAACCGCTGTGACACCCCCTTGCCTCTAGGAAAAACAAAACTGAAACATTTTGGTTATAATTTGGAAAAGGAAGTCCAGGGTGTGACGTAATCACAAAAGGAGGGCAATTTTATCATTGAAGTAAATTCTGCTTGTGTCACCCTTAAGAGTCTTAGTTCAACAGCTGCTCCCAAGCCCAGATAAAGGAGGGAGATTGCTTTAGGCTGCGAGAAACTTTGTCGGATGTCCTTAAGAACATGACTCCTATCGTTTTTCGCATAAATGCGAGGAACTCACCCGCATTTTACCACCCATTTCACCTGTCTCAGGGCGTTATGGTTGAGCTAGAAGTATATATACACACAAAAACCTATTGCTTAATTTGTGACAGAACCTCTGCATCATGAATTTCTGCATACCAAATGTAGAGTATAATGTTCTATTGAGAGCTAGTTTGGCTACGGTGATCTCATTCTTATACGATTTAGACCTACTCTCTTACAAGAAATCGAATGTATTGCTGCCTAACCAATGAAAACCAATTTAAACTTCTGTAATGCAAGAACTTATGGATTATGGATGGTCGTCATTTACTGAAATCCTTCAGTTTTAGCTGCAGTAAGGTGGGTTTGGGTTTAACGATTTATACATCTAGGTATTCAATTTATATGACGCACCCCCATGCTTCTCAACTTAGGCAAAAACAGTGCTCAATGGGATTTTTTTTGTTTGTTTGTTTATCTTAGGCTGAAATAGTTTATTTGTTCATATATAGGATACTTGATGTGCAATTTCGAAGGAAAACTTGATGAATCAGTGTTAGAGAAACTTCAAGACTATGAATTTGCTGTGAGTAGTTTACTCCTTAGTAGTCAAATTTATTTTATCTCGTATTTTCTCTCACTGACCATAGAGTCTTTCTTTTGTTGAGTAGTTCTCTGATGAGGATGGTGACACCAGGAAGTTTTTCTATCGCAATGCAAAGACACGAGAGCTGGACAACCTTCTGGGGGATATATATCATAAAATATTGGGTATGCATTCTTAACATGGCAATTATCTGATTTTGTGCTGTGCACGATGGAATTTGTCCAAAATCTGCTGAAAATATAAGAATATGCAGTGAACTTCTCCGATCTGTGCATGAATCACATATGGTTTGGCAATGATTTTCTCAGTGTAGCACGCGTGAAAGCAATGTAATGATGAGTTCCGTGAGATTTGACAATTGAGACTCTCATTTCTAACTTGTTTCCTGTGCTCTTTTCTCAAGACATGGAGAGGGCGATCACAAGGGACTTGGTGTCACATATTCTTCTATTTTCTGTTCATCTGCTCAAGGGAGTTAATTTTGCATCCGAATTAGATTGGTTGGTGCCGTTGAGTTAATTTTTTCTTTTTCTTTCTGTGCTTCTGTCTTCATTCTCATCCAGTATATATCTTTATCGATTTCCGTTTACTTGTATGTTGTAGCTTTTTGGCACTGGCCTTGGTTGCTCGACAAAACAATTATGTGCGGCCCATTTTGACAGAAGATTCTTTGCTGGATATCCGAAATGGAAGGTTAGGACTGTCTTGACATGGAATATGTCCCTCCTGCTGCTTGGGCATCTATAGTACATAACTGCATTACTAAAATTTCATGTACATCTGTGAAGAGAGTAATTTGCGGTTCATCCTGTTCCCAGACATGTTTTACAGGAAATGACAGTTGATACATTCATTCCCAATGATACGAAGATTACGGATGATGGTAAATTTCTTCATAAGATACGGATTCTTAAATATTCAAAACTACTCAAATTTTGTTTATCCGAGCATTCTAGTCTTTATTTGGATGTTGACAATGTGTTTCTCAGGGAAGATTAATATCATTACAGGGCCTAACTATTCAGGGAAAAGTATATACATAAAGCAGGTCAGTTTTTATGTTTTTTTTTTGTTATTTATCTTAAGAAGTAGGGTGGGAACCCTCAAAAGTTCAATGACAATATTTCTATATTTAATACTCCCTACGGCCCAATTTTTTTTCCCATTTTCCTCTTTTGTTTGTCCCAAAATAATCTTCCCATTTCTAACCATAATAAATATTGTAACGCAAATTTAAATCGTACAAGTGTGTTAAGCTACATCCTTTAAATATGCAAAAGGTACGATGGGAAGATTTTTTTTGGGACACATTCTCTTCCTTTTCTAGACATCTAACTGAAAATTAAGAGTCGGATGAATCAGAATATACTTAATTTCAGACCCGCTTGGTATCAGGTATGCTAATTGGCTTTAATCAACAACATTATACATCTTCAGAAGCCTTCTTGGCTGAAAAAGACATGCAAGAGTCTGTTCCTAAGAGTCCGTTCCTAAGTTGTGTTACATACATTGTGACTAATCTGAGAACTAATAAAGAGCCCTCAGGCATTCTCGTCATCACGAACTTACTGACTGCAAATATATTGTAATAAGCAGTTCTCCATTGACGTTGATTTTTCTGAAACTTTCATATTACATGCTACAAGTCTCTTCCTAGAGTGAGCTATATTCATTCCTATCGAATATTGAACCAAGGTCGTACTTTATCATCAAATGTCAGCATGTCATTTGACAATATTGATATTTAATTTAAGTGTTCAACCTGTTGCTGCTACTAGTGTTTCTACTTCTTATCGATGAATGGAGGCTGTTTCGACATTCCTAGTGTTACTTATGTTCTTCTTTGTTACATTTTTCATGAGAAGCTTCATTGGTATATAGCATTTGGGAGACTATGGCACTCTACTAGAAGTCCATTTGTTTTCATTAGTATCATTGAACGTCCTGTTGTACAAATCAAAGTGAGATGTTGGACTGTTCGGTCTTAATCATTATCTGCATCAATTTTCAGGTAGCCTTGATAGTTTTTCTTTCTCACATTGGAAGTTATGTACCAGCAGAGGCTGCTAAAGTGGGTCTAACTGATAGGTTTGTTATTTATCTTCCTAACTTGTATTCAATATTATCTTCTTAGACTGCATTTACTTCTGACATCCTTGCTAACCGCAAACTTTTTTAGAACAGAATATTTTGTGCAATGGGGGGCAAGCATATGACTGCAGAACAGTCTACATTTATGATAGATCTGCACCAAGTGGGAGTTATGCTGAGGTATACTTCAAGAGTCTTGAGGGTAACATATAGGACATGAACATGACACATGAATATGGAACATATTCTCTCTGGCCATGACATTAGACGCATAATCGCATATTAATGCCATAACATATCAATCGGTTGGCTGCTAAGTCCACATCATGCAGTGTCTGTGAGCTGTGAAATGTGTCTTGGATTATATTAATTTCTTACAAGTTCGATGTTGATAACTTTCAAGGCACGCAACTTCTCGGTCGCTTTGTTTACTTGATGAATTTGGCAAGGGCACACTTACCGAAGGTTAACTTTCCAGAATATGTGCCTCAAAATCTCTTTATTTGAAAATTGATTGTGTTTTCTGCCCTATGAATTTGAGTACTATGTTATCATCCATTTCAGATGGCATTGGTATCCTTGGTGGAACGATTCATCATTTTGACTCAATGTATGACCCTCCAAAGGTTTGGTGCTCTTTCACTGGTCCACATGCACTCTGGCTTATTTTGCATTTCTGGCCAATATGGAAACCACTTATCCATTTATGTGCTGTATCTATAGTGCTATGCAGTAACAAATTTGCACATCAATTTCATATTTTCTTCATTAATTAGAGGAATGTGTTGAATAACTTTTGCATGATTTGTGCTCATATTCGCGTTATACTTTCCAAGCCTTTGTCACTTTGAGTCAGTAGAGCAGATCCTGTTGAAGAGTTTATCAGTTACAAATTTGGATGCTACATAATATTGAGATTAGTACTGAAGCAGGTTATTGGTCCTTTGGGTGTGGAAGCTGTTGAAACACGTAACTTACTACCTTTGTGCTTGTGTTTATTTTTTCCTGGTTGGTTGTCCATAAACAACGGGTACTCCTAAGTTGCGTGCTCTTGACGATCAAGTTGGAACTTCAACGTACCATGATCGTTTCTTCCTCGGATGAAATTGAATAATTTTACTCGGTCCCTCAAATTGCAGTTTTTATTACCTTGTGAGCTTTTATCATGCATTTCTTACTTTAAAGCTTGTCTTAGCTAATTTTGTCAATCAACAAGAATACATAAATCATCTTGCTATTTGGGTTTTTTAT
The DNA here is from genome assembly GCA_025631175.1 of Iris virginica. Classification (NCBI taxonomy): domain Eukaryota; kingdom Viridiplantae; phylum Streptophyta; class Magnoliopsida; order Asparagales; family Iridaceae; genus Iris; species Iris virginica. Next base: position 3,917 of record JAOTQG010184383.1, on the reverse strand, counting down.
TACTCTGACCGTGCTTCAAGCATGCCTCACTGCTTGCAATATAACTAACCTTATAGTTCTCGAAGGCCTCATCTGGTGCAGCTTTGTTGAAGAGGTGTTCGTTTTGGAACACGGATTTTTAAATGCAGCTTTGTTTCTTGTACATGCATTTGGTGAAACAATTCAAAAAGTTATTTTTTGGAGGATTTTGCTCCATTTTTGGGCTTTTAAAAATACTAGTTTTCTATAAAAACCGCTTATTGCAACTCCACTTCGATACTTTCTTTTTTCGTTCTCAAAGCTTCCATTGTTTTGGATAAAACTCTCTAAAAGATGCAGGCGGGGGACGCCCTGACATTAGTTGCAAAAAGGGAACACACATTTCTAGTATCCATGTCTTGATTGCTGTGCCCCAGCTTTTTTGAGATCTATCTTCCCAGTTTCTGCGACGTTTCATTTTCCTATTTTCCCTCATCGTGTTTAAATAATTCTTCTCATTTGAACAAGTTAATCTTTGTCATCAAGTGGTTATTCATTGTAGATTTCCTTTCCATTCCATCTTTGAATATTTCTAACTTGATGGCCCTACAGATCTCACTTGGGCATAATTTATTATGAGAATCTTTTTGATATGTTACGATGAGCCACAAATTCTAAAAACATGGAGGTTATTTTTCATGGTTCAATTCAGTGCTTGCCTTGGCATTTGTTCCAAATTCTTGAAATAGCTGCTGCTTTAAGCCAAATTATGCCTGGACTTTGTATGTCATAACCTATCGTTTAAACTTTTTCGAGCTGAAATCTTATAATGTGCTTGGTTTACAGGTTCTGGTTTGCACCCACTTGACTGAGATATTTACTGATAATTTCATGCCTGAGGTGTCCTATCTAACTGCTCAAACTTAAATGACAATCGACTCTTTGCGTGGCAAGGGAGTTATGTTTTCTATTTCTTGACAAATTCTAGTCAGGTAAAATCAAGTATTACACGATGAGCATTCTTAGACCTGACAACAACTCTACAGATGTTGAAGGCATTGTTTTCTTATATAGGTATGCAGATCTCATTATTTCGAGTATTTCTGTTCTTTTTGGAATTAATAGAAGTAGTTACTCTAAGATTTTGTTATGGATCTCCTTTTGAGATCATCCGGTGTCATTAGAACGTCGTCGGTATGGGTGTCGGATCCAGTATTTGTATACATCCTTAAGGTGGAAACGAATACAGCTAAAACCCCTTTAAATTCTTGTATCTGGCAGACTGGTTCCTGGACATGCACTTCTTAGCTATGGTAAGTAACATCGTGGACTCATCTTTGGGTAAAAGAGGTTATTGTTTGTGTTAACTTGCTTTCTGTTCTCTTCCGCAGGATTACATTGTGCCTTACTTGCTGGTATGTTTTGGTGGTGCGCTCAAATTAATATTTGATGATCAGAGAAAAACATTCTAACTTCGTAGCTGTTATTTTAATTGGAGAAATTACTAGAAAATATAGAAGGCCCTGGGCCTAATTTTAAAATTGACATGCTTTCAAGTTCTTGATGGACTGACTGCTCATGCAGGTGTACCTGAAGAAGTCGTAAAAAGAGCAGCACAGGTATTGGAAGCAACAACAGAAGGCACGGATGTTGTTCGATTTTGCAATGAGAAATTATCAGCACAAGATCAGCAATATAAGGTGCTACATTCAGTAAGATTTCCAATTCAAATGAACGTAAGTCTCAATTTGGATCATCTATAAATATTTTAAGACGAAACAAATTGCAGGGTGCAGTGGAGAAGCTGTTAAGTTTTGACCATGTGAATGGCAATTTGAGCCTCTTCTTTCAAGACCTCTTTCCCGGGCAACCGTAAAAGCATCAAATCTGAACATTGTAATTATAAAGCATATAATTCAGATTAATCATAATTACCATTTTATAGATCTACATTACTCCATGTTGGAAAAGCTGATATGCTTTTTGACTTTGTATTAATCTCGTCAATGGCGAAATAACTACGAGACATTGTAATATGTTTGTATAGATATAGATGATATATCCCTAGCTATCGTTTGGGGGCTTTTTAGACAGTAACGAGACGCTTCACATTCATGGGGATGGTGTATTTAGTACCATTAAAGATCATGTCAGCAAACATTCGTGAAGCTGCCTCTGTGGGATGGACTAGATCCCAGAAAAGATGATCCCTTCTGTTTGAGCAGTAGGTGGATATTGGAATGCATGGTATTTCAGCGTTTAGTTTACCGAGCCCACAACATGCCGCTTTAACCTCCGAAAACCCTGAAACGAAAACAAAAAATAGCGTGGAGGTTAATCCGTGAAGCACAGAACATAATCGAGATGCATTCGAGCGAAGAAGTACCGTAGGTGGATGGGTTCTGAACAAAGTCAGTCATGACACTGTACGTATCAAAGTAAGAGTAGTTGATGTCCTCTAGATCGGACTTGAGTCCTTGTAACATGGACTGCAGGCCGACGTTATACTTGGTAGCCCAGTAGTTCATGTCCTGTCTGCATTCTTGAGTAGCGTTCTGTCTCCTTTGCATTGGGCAGCAACCTAGTGGTCCAATCCCGGTGACCACAAATTTGCGGGCACCAAGTGAATGTAACCTCTATAAAGCCATCACAAAATGTTCAAATGAGATAACCCCTCTGAGCCATAGATAGATTTTGCATGATCCAACAGTCTCTTTTTCGTCTCTTTTTTCAGAAATGCTTTTTTACCTTCATGTGATCGTTGAGGGCGGAAACCATGAGATCAACAAATTGCTGAGGGGTAAATTGCTTGGCATCCTTGGAGTCTGATTTGAAGTAGTCGAACAAGTCATTGCTTCCAATCACTAGGAGAAAGAGAGACTTTGATACTTGTTGCTGTGCATCGGAAGATCCTAGCTGTTGAACCAGCTGATCGTGCACCACGGAGAAGTACTGTACTTGTTTCGTCAAGGGAATTGATTGTTTCTGTTGTGTAAAGAAGAAAAGTGACGGAAGCCATTAATAAGTCATCCATACAGGGGAAAATGGATAATAACAGTAATTTTTTTCGATATAGATTAATAGTAAGCTAGGTTATTAACGTAACATCAGCGGGGATAGCTCAGTTGGGAGAGCGTCAGACTGAAGATCTGAAGGTCAGGTGTTCGATCCACCTTCACCGCATTTTGCACTCTTTTTCTAATCTTGCTCTCTATAGAGAACGGGCTGGGCCTCATATTTACTCTTAGACTGATGACTGAGGCCAGCCCATGAATGGTTATCTGGTAAAGAGGCCCATACCACATCACGTCTTGTTTGCATCTTGGTGCTACAGTAATGTTTTCGTATTGGCACGTTTTGTTTTTCTGATGGTTTTTCTTTTCGGCACAAGTTGTAGTTCATATGCATGCAGTGACTCAATTGAGCTAATTCATATGCATGCAGTGACTCATGGAGTGAAACTCCCAAACACACCACTATATACATTAAACAACAAAATGAACAGCTAGCGTACGTTCCAAGAATATATAGTTTCACTTACTAATTGGTCATCGGTTCCGTTAAAGATTCCGGCACCTGCCGACGCGAAGCTAACACCGGTAACAGGAGCGCTACCCTTCAACCGCTTGGTCAGTGTATCCACCAACGAAAGGTATGGTGGGGACGTCAGCAATCCCACTTTTTCGGCTGCAAAATATATTATTAAGTTATTTTTCCTAGCTGAAAATCTGAGAAGTACCCTAAAATAATTGATACTTCATTCATTTCATTTGAATTATTCATAATACTAATAGTGATATATTATGAAGACAAATTATTATTTTCAGAATATGTAAAATGAAATGAGAGAGTATAAGGCTCAGATCACAAGTCCAATTTGGTGCCATATGAGAATACGGAGAATATTCGATCACATATCAAATATCACACCCAAATATCACATATATCACACTCCTTTA